>JALPCD010000118.1:0-23709 GCA_026538415.1 Cryptococcus sp. GC_Crypt_1
ATCGAGTTGGTAAGGATTCCCTCTTGACCTTGGGAGCGACAGCATCGTTCTGTATTGGCAGCGACGCCGAAACTTTCGACTGTATCGCGTCCGCTTGCGTGTCGGGTGTCTGATGCAAAATATGCGCCGCCATTGTAGCAAGTCGGGCGTAGATGGCAAGAAGAGCGGTCTGTAGGGGCAAGAAATGTCGCAGTTGAACAATCTGGTAGCAGCCGGCCGCTGCGTTGGTCAGACAAATCTGCAGCTGCGACGTCAGTGACCTCCGATGGTGCGTGCTGACCTTGACAACAAGCTTTTCTACGTGCTTCTCCGAGGATGCTTCGTCGAGGGCAGTCCATAGTCGGGTTGAAAGTCGAAGCACTTGCTGAATTTTGCTGATAAATCCTTGTGATCGATGCTGAAACTTTGCTCGTTGATGCAGTGCCAAGAGGAGTCGCGTCTCGGTATGCAGATGGGATTTGACGGTAGAGTGTATCATAGTTGATGGGCAGAAAGACCGAACGGTAAACGAGCTCTGATAGTCGAGGCGAAGAGGAAGAAACGGTTGAAAAGGTGGAAAGCCTGAAACACAAAGAGAAGAGATGCGACGACAACAAGAGGGGGGGAGATTGCAGATTATACGAGTTAGTTGATCATCATCTTCAACATTCACCTTGACACAACAATATATCGGTGACGACGACGTTGACAGGAGCACGAGGCATCTGCTATGATCACCAGGGTAGACAGTCGAATCGCTTAGCCCCAACATGGAGCATTCCCAAGGCAATGATGTCTTCGATCGGCACGGCAAGTGACATCTGGCCATGGCAGGTTGCATCGCTGATAGTCAGTATCACCGCCTCCCTCAACAATACCAATGTCGTCCACATTCCGAAAGCTACCTGGATCGGTGCTTGGCCCCTTTCGACGCGACAAACCGCCGACATCAATCTCGCTCGAGGAGCCCTCGACCCATCAACGCGGCTCAACAAATCCCTCTACCAAGGCATTGACGGCAGATGGCCTTCTTCCCCCTTCGCGAACATCCTCACTCCCTTCGACACCGGCAAATCCCAACATCAGCAGTGCGGTATCGCCTGTACCGGATATGGAGCCCATCACTTATCCTGCCCATCTGGCGCAGACTCTTGCCCCGACTCGCATGCGGGAAACGACTTTGGGACCTGTCCTCATCTCTCTACCCCCTTCCTCTTCCGACCAGACCGCCGACAAGGTGACTCTTGGCCCAGCTGTTTCTACATTACGTCGAGTAGACGGATCTAATCGTCAAACGGAACAGAGCGATTCAGCAGGCAGTGACAACAACACTCGACGACGTCGGACGACAACATCTTCTCGTAGCCACAAAGCCGACGATACGGGGACGCGGTCTCGCAAAGCCAGTCAGAAACAGTCCCCACCCATTGCTCGCCATGAACCGACTCTACCGAGCTGCAAAGCGGTGACCTCTCGCGTTGCTGCTTCTGCCATGTACTTCTCGTCCGTTCCCAGCCACGGTCACCCACCGGATCAACCGTTACGGGCGCATACCGGAACATTGGTCGGTGATAGGATCTGGTTCATGGGTGGAGTGGATAGCAAAATTTGTTGGAGACGCATGGCATGGTTTGACACGGAAACGCTATTATGGAGTACCGTGGAGACGTTTGGCGACCAACTACCTCCGCTTCGAGCCCATACGTGTACGCTCGTCGGCACCTCGCTCATCATCTTTGGCGGAGGTGATGGTCCTACCTATAGTAACGAGACATGGATCTTCGATACGAGTGAGTCTGCGGACAGCCCCGTCACCGGCCGACTGACAATCATGCAGTTTCGCATCGATTTTCCCGACCTATCGTCTCAAATCCAACTTCACAGCTACCTCCACCTCGTCGAGCGCATACCGCAGTCTTGTTCAAGCAATTCCTGGTTGTTTTTGGCGGAGGCAATGGTCAAGCCGCACTCAACGACGTATGGGCGCTCGATGTTTCCGACGTCAATCACCTCACATGGCACGAGTGGGTGACAACGGGAGATAGGCCTCATAAAAAGGGATATCACACTGCGAATCTGGTCGGGAATAAGATGATCATCTTTGGAGGGAGTGATGGCCATGCTAGCTTTGCAGATGTGCATATCCTCAACCTCGGTCCGTATCGAGAATCATAGCTCTGAGACATTTAGCTGATAGCAGACACCTTGGTATGGACTTTGGTCAACACGGAGATGAGGCATAATCGCCTGTCTCATACGTCGACGCAGGTCGGATCGTACCTCTTTGTCATTGGCGGTCACAACGGGCAGTCATATGCGCAGGACGTCCTCCTCTTCAATTTGGGTATGTTCTCACCGTGGTGACGACACCGTGATGATGGGGATCTGACTTCTAGTAACATTGCAGTGGGAGAACAAGTCTCCGAGAGGTGGTCCTCCGCCCGGCAGAGGGTATCACGTAGCAGTGCTACATGATGCTCGCATATATCTGTCCGGAGGATACAACGGTGTGAACGTATTTGATGATCTGTGGGCTCTGGACTTGAGTGCCGGGGCGTATCTGCCACAAGTGGTGAGTGAGCGCATGGTAACCGAGTCGGATCGCTGATCGATATAGACCACATTCGAGGTCGACGAAATATCTGCGGACCGGGAGACGTTGTAGGGGGACAGTAGCAAGTGGTGTGGTGTGATACGTTATAGGATTTTGCTTTTGTTTGCGTCACGACAAGTCATGACCACGAGATAGATATATATTGACGAAATGCAACTGTGATGTCAATATCAAACGTCTTCTTCTCGACTCATCTCTTTCGCTATTCGTCAACAACCTACATCGCACATCGCCCGTCACTCCATCTCGCAGGACATACAAACCAGCCCGCATAATGTCGCATGGAGCGCAACCAGGTCCATCCCGAAAGCGTCGGCTCTCACTCGACGTCTCTGCTGTCTGTCGTCATGTCTGAAACCGTCCGGTCACTGATTCATGTAGCTTTCCGATCGCGAATACAAGGCATACATCGATTACTACCGTGTACTTTCAGAGAATGAGGTCGAGGGGACCCTCAGTTCTCCACACGTCAATGTAACATATAGGACAGTGGAGTGCTTCTTGGGAAAAAGGTTGGACATCGCTCCCAGCGTTCTGACCTCGGCAAGTCTTTCTTTCTTGGAATCCTCGTGCTGATCGGCAGGTTGTCAAGCTGCTTGAGGTCAATCCCTCGTCCACCGCTATACTTTCGTCCGGCAAAATCTTTGCTCTCTTTCGCCTGCTCGCACACGAAAGACAGAATCCTCAATCTCTCACCCAATCATCCGTTTTCGTACCAAGTGAGTACCAAGCGTGAAGACATCCCACATTGGGTATGCTAATCAGCATAGTCGATCCTTTACTTCCCAGAGGATCGTCTCCCTCTCCGAGCAGTTCGACCTCGCAGACCAGACATATATCGAAGAGCCAATCTCGAAGTGCCTCCGCGACTCATGCTCCATCTCCTTCACTCGATAAAAGCTCCTCGAACGGACAAGCGGCACCTTCCGGCCCTCGATACGGCGATCTTAACCCTTTTCGCAGAAAGACGGGCGAAATGCCTCTGGTGCCTATACCTCCACCTCTCCCCGCTCGCAAGCCAGTCTCATCTCGCTCGGGAAGGCCTAATAGAGCGGCTTCTACTTCGAGCTCAGACGGGGATCGCATAAGTCTCGCGGCTACCAGCAATGTCGGACCATCGCGTATCATTCGGCAAAGCTTGCAAGCTGTTGAGGAATTGCAATCACAAGTTGGCAGATCATCGAGTACAGTTCATATCATCAAGAGGTCTGAGCCGACATCGGCTTTCCGAACCGACCAAACCTCGTCCTCATATTCGGAAAGCAAGCGTCGCGGCATTGTTCAGCAAGTGCAGGATGCTCTTGAACAGTCGGAGATCCAGGACGCAGGATCAGGCACGAAAGTATGGGATTGCCGGGAGATTTTAGCAGCGAGAGATGAAGGAGATGGCTGGAAGGAATACGCTATGGTCATTGTCAACCAACCTATCAGAGACCTTGCGATATTTGACAATGCCTGGCGGTCATGTGAGTGATTACTGGAAAGAATTAAGGCTATATCACACGCTGATGCTGGGTAGCGGGACTGCGTCTCTGTGCGGACGGCGGTGCCAATCGCTTGTATGATCTTTGCGCTGAGGATGCCACCAGACTTCAGTAAGTGAAAGGGCAGGCAAAGCTCACGATGAAGATATCTACCCGACATGATCAAAGGCGATCTCGATTCTATCCGCGTCGAAGTGGAGCAATATTATCGATCTCATGCAAGTCTCATTCATCCGGGCCGGGCGAATTCGCTGAGTCCAACAGAATGTCACCATTGTTGAGGATAAAGATGAATATTCGACGGATCTACAGAAGTGCATCAAGGTGGTTACGGACCAAGAGGCTGAAACGGGTCGACAGGTGAGCCCCTTTGCGTTCGTCAAACTGATTGCAGCTTCGTCTCTTGCTCATTGGAGGTCTCTCGGGACGCATAGATCAAACGATCCATACAATGACCGTGTTACACAAGCTGCGGAAGACCAGAAAGTATGCCTACGTGCTGAGTGGTGAAAGTCTGGCATGGGTATTGGACTCGGGCTCGCACGAGATCCTCATCGACCACGATACGATGGGCCAGACTTGCGGTATCCTACCAGTGGGCATCGCAGGATCCAACGTCTCCACTCGAGGACTGAAATGGAATCTGGGTAGGCTATTCGGACTCCATCGTTCAATCTTACTACGCTGACGCACCAGATTGGTGGACTAGCTTTGGCGGGGATATATCGACTTCAAATCACCTCTTGCCAAGCGAGCCCGTGGTTTCCCTTCAAACAGACGAGCCAGTGTTATGGTGTGTCGAGGTGCGTGACGCCAGCGTATGACGTCGCGAGTAGTCTGACGGTGGTGTGTATGCATCTCCCATCCTTTGCTGGACTCCCCGCGTCGAGTTTTCCCCAAGGGCAGGCTTCCTGCGATTATTGCAGCGCATTCCCCACAGAACATCGACCCCGACTGGCCTTCCTTGAGCAGCTGTCAAAACCATCGACCCCGACTGGCCGTCCTTGAGCCGCTGTCAAAGGCTTTTCGAAATATGACGCTTTGAGTCTCCTCAGATACGCGTTGTCTCGTCACAGCTGAGCACAAACGACAGTGTGCGGCTGAATATTTGTCTGCAGCGAAACCCTGACGATCCAAATTCTACAGAACAAGATGCAAACAAACTATTCATGCGAAGCCTGCAGCCGCTCCTGATGGGAATATCATGGACACAGAGCTTGGTGCAGATCATAGCAAGAACCAGTGGCAAAGAGGCTGAGGAGACAAGTTAGACCAAAGGAAGTGAATATCTCCAGCTCTCATGAGATTCCACTTCAACCCAAACCGATTGACACCCGATCATCAGCTGGCAATCGATAAATTGACAACTTGAACCATCACTTGACTCGAGTGACTATAGGTGGTTATTGTTCGAATATCATTTGATCATCATTTGATCATCTACCAGTCCTGCTTGGATCCATCAGCCAGCTGGGCGAACACCTCAGGCCTACGAGGAGGCAGAACGGAGTCCCTGGAGCGCCAAGGACCAGACAATCTCTCTACCCTCTCTACTCTTTCTACCCGCTCCCTACTCTGACTACTCAATCTATAGTCTATCTAAATAGGCTGTGCTTCTCTAAAACTCTGCTCCTCTTCTTTTCCTGCTGACAACGCCCACTTGTGGAATCCTCCAAGCTTCATCACCTCTCATCAAATTGATCGGATTTGTCCCTGTTGTGTCGGCTTCTGTTGGATTCAGACTCGAATAGCATAGAATGAGAGAGATAAGATGAAGTACAAAGTATGAAGAGAGAAGAATTGCCGTGCAGAAGGTGCCAGCGCATCGTTAGTGGCAATACAGAGCGGAGATTGCCATCTAGGCGTCCTGTTCCAACACTCGCACTCGCTCTGCGATCCTTTTTGTCATACTCATAGATCCACAGAGCATCTCGAAGCAATCTCCAGCAATTCCCTTGGTGAGGAGGTCAATGATGCTCTTTTCTGTCGCAATGTGCCCGAGGCCAATTGTTTTGTCTTTACTCTTTTCCCTTATGAAGTGATGGTGCATCCCAATGTGCTTTGACCGATCATCATGTACAGGCTTATTGGCAAAGGCGACGCAGCCGTTGGTGTCATTGTAGAGTGGTAGAGCCTGATTGTATGCAAGCCCCAGGTTGTTGTTGAGCCTGAGTGGCCAGGTTGCCCTCTTTTGCCGCATTGGTAGGTGCCATGTATTCCGCTTCTATTGTAGATAGAGTAGAGCACCAGTGATCTTTTGCCTTGGTTTCTAGGAAGTTAGTCCGCAAAATGACTTGAACAGGTAGCCAGTGCTTAACCATTGTGTGTACGGATCACCTGCCCAATCCGTATCGGCGTAAACACTGAGTGTGGGTGAATCAGTGGAGTGGCGGTAGGTGGGACACATGCCAAATGTTCCTTGAATGTATCAAAGCAAGTGATCGACCGCATCCCAGTGGTTGACGCACCGTTTTGACATTGATGGACACAGAACTCCTGCTGTATGTACTAGATCCGGTTCAGATATGATAGCAGCGTATAGGATAGCTCCCACTGCTCTGTATTATGGTAGTTGCTTGGTCGGAGCAAAGTTCTCGTCGACTGCAACTTCTCCTCAGGATCAAGGAGGTTGTGGTGTTCGAAAGGGGTTGAATTCGGTCAAACCAGACTTTTTGCAGAAGCGCAACAAGAAAGTGTCGTGATGAGAGTGTCAAGAGCGTGGTCATGACCTATCCCCGATATGACTCGACCTAGGATTGCGTCGTGTTCCGAAGGCAAATGTAGAAGATTGTTGATGAATGTTGTATGAAGTCGCAGAGAGACAAGAGCGCAAACGAAGGTCTATGTCAAGAGGGATATGTCAATGATATGGTTGCACAAGTGCTACAGGCTCTACAAAGGACTGCTAATCAACAATTGCTGGGGACTTTCTCTGGTAAACTCCCCAGCTTATGTACCTTATTGTTATTCTGCTTCTCTCTGTGTCTTCCAACATTCCGCCGTTGTTGTCCAGCCTCCCTGAACTCCTTCCTTTGATGATGCAGGCTTAGAAATGTCCGTCTGTCTTCCAATGTTTGGCCAACAACCCGCAATGCCGTTCCCGTGATTGGTGAGACTGTCTCTGTTCAGTGAGACTGTCGACTTCGGATATGCTTACCGAACGCTATTGTATGTGGTTGAATGTGACTGATTGACCTCGGTTGCCGGATCTGTCAACCGATTGCGTCTCTCGCCAGGAACACGTTTTTGACAGTGCGCTTCACTGGCTGATTGTCGGTAGTCACTTGCGATATTCTTGTGTCGGCTGACGCTGGGGAGCCAAGAGGGGATCATGCTCGTCCTCGATTCGGCAGCCGCCCGAAATCTGCGACGTGCCAGTGATGGACCATTTTGAGGCGAAGAATAGTCGTTTGGCCAAGCGGGCGGTCCTTGCCTATGTAAAGATCAAAATTGCTTGCTTCAGACGGTCAAAATGTGATCCTCGAGGGTCAAAGGTAGTCTTGACGGTCAATACGGTGGTTTAATCAGACGGTCAATTTGCCTTTCTTCACGCTTTCTCTGCGGAACTCGTCGGTCAGGCTACTGCTTCAAAGGATGCCAAACCGTAAGACTTAGCCAACCAGGACAATCTAAGCATGATGGACAATAATGATGCCTGATTGTATACTCCGAAAAGAATCAACACACCGTCACTGCTTGCTGGCCTTCTACTCCAAAGCTTGACGGATGAAGAAGTCAACCTAACAAGTACAAGGCTGGATGGGCTGACCAGGGGTTCAACGACATCTTTGGTCTTGATCACAGCCAGACAGACCTTTGTCTCTGTTCCGTGTTGTCTCTGTCACGCTCCGAGATCTCTCGCGGACAAAATGACCATTTGCTCTGTCAGAAGAAAACGCCTAGCTCGGCGACCTCCACTTCTCTTATTCTATGCTATTCAAGTCTAGATCCGTTAGCCATGATCATCATCACACGTAAGGTAGTGTTCCGCAACGAAGCACCAATTATTTACCCAAGACAACGCTTTTGCGCCTGTGCTAAAGAACGATGGTACAACTGTCGTCACGGACGACATAGACGACCACATTACTCTGGAAGTCGATTCACCCGATGAGGAAGCTCCCGCACCTTCCGTTCAAGTTCAAGCACCAGTAGCAGGCAAACCTGTTCCACCATCTTGACAACTGTTATGACCCAGCATACAGGCCTTCCCCCACTCATCGCCATCCGCCTATCCTCCTGCTGGATCATAACACAAACGTGATAATCACCTTGCCCAGGTGATAATCACCTCGACCTAGTGATAATCACCTGATCATCACCTTGCACAGTGATTATCACCTCGACCTAGTGATAATCACCTCGCCCAGCTGGATGGACCTCTCAGGTATATAAGGAGGCAGAACGGACTCACTGTTTCCTCAAGGATCAAATAATCTCTCTACTCTCTCTACCCTCTCTACTCTCTCTACCCTCTCTACTCTCTCTACTCTCTCTATCCTCTCTACTCTATCTATATCCTCTCTCTAGATAGACCTTGCACCTCATCATCTCATCCCATTGCTCGCCCTGCTCGCCACACTCTCTTGTGGATCCTTCCGAGCCTTATCAACTCTCGCCAACCAAGTCACTGTTCAACACTGGTCAAGTGGTTGTGGTTTACTACCTGCAACCCAAGTCGAATCTACGACCTCGTTACCATCTATCAAGACAGCCCAGGAACGGGTCGTAACAACAACCGTCAATTGGTATCAAAGCACGACATCAAGACATGTCCAAAACTCCTGCGCTTGAGTGTCAAAAGCGTGGTCGTGACCTTCCCCGATATGACTCGACCTAGGATAGCGTCGTGTTCCGAAGGCGTATATAGACAGATGTCGGGGAGTGTCGATGAATGTCGATAAATGTCGAAGAAGGTCAACGGTGCGAACGAAGGTGGTTATGTCAAGAGGGATAAGCCAACGATAAGATTCACAAGTGCTGCAAGACTCTACGAAGGACTGCTAATCGACAATCGCTGGGGGCTTTCTTCTGCAAGCTCCCCAGCTTATGTATCCCAACGTCGCTCTGCGGTTTCCGACATTCCTCCATTGTTGTCCAGCCTCCTCGGCCTGATACCTCTGTTGATGCAGGCTTAGACATGTTCCTTGTCTTCCAATGTCTGACCGACGAACCGCCACGCCATTCCGAGACTGTCTCTGATTGGCAGAACTCCGGGGACGTTCGCCGAATGCCGTTGAATGTCGTCAAATGTCATAGACTGTCTCCGACTGCCGACGGGTTGCCGGATCCGTAACCCGATCTGTGTGTCGCCTGGGACACGTTTCTGACATTGAGGACGTTTGTGGTATCAAATAAGATGATCACCTACTTCTCACTGGTGAACGACCATCGATGTTCCTGGCTCTGAACGGTCAAACCTAAAGTTTAAACGGTCAGATCAGCTACGCAGACGACCAGGCTGGTCGACGCTACAATTTTGACTACCAAGTTTTTACGACACGTTCCTGAGCTGTTGCGATAGGTGGTAACGACGTCGTAGATTCGACTTGATTTGCAGGTAGTAAACCACAACCGCTTGGCCGATGTAAGATAGCAACTTGGCTGGCGAGAGGGGGCAATACTCGGAAGAATCCACAGAGGAGTGCGGCGAGCAGGGCGAGCAAGGGAGAGAGATGATGAGGTACAAAATCTATCTAGATAGAAGGCGTAAATGAAGTAGAGAGCAAGAGTAGAGAGAGAACAGAGTAGAGAGAGTACAGAGGGTAGAGAGGGTAGAGAGATTATTTGCCCCTTGGGGAGACAGTGAATCTGTCTTGCCTCATTATATATCCGCGAGGCCCATCCAGCTAGGGAAGGTGATTATCAGTAGACCATCATCTGATAGAGGTGATTCTCACCTGCGCAACAAGGGAAAACGAGCGTTTGTGTTATGATCCAGCAGGAGGATAGGCGAATGGCGATGAGTGGGGGGAAGATCCGTCTGCTGGTCATAATGTTGCGACTGGGTATCTGGTCACGCTCAACCAAGCGCTCTGCGGTCTCAATGATTCGCCTCGCAGCTTCAACAAACGCTTAGACCAATGGCTTGTTTCTATTGGTTTGATTTCGACTACTGCAGATCGATGTTTGTACGTCAAAGACCTCGACAACGGTCAATATATAATGCTATGCCTGCATGTGGACAACCAGTTTATTGCGTCGAGTACTCTCTTCTCTGTCGGATGCGTTTGAGCGTCAACTTATTGCGACTTTAGAATGATTAGATTCTGGCAGTGGACGCTACTTTTTGGGCGTCAATATTATTTGGAACTGGTCAGTTCTGTCAGAAGCGTGTTCCTGGCGAGACACACAGATCGGGTCACGGATCCGGCAACCCGAGGTCAGTCGGAGACAGTCCATGACATTCGACGACATTCAATGATATTCGGCGAACGTCTCCGGAGTTTTACCAATCAGAGACAATCTTGGAACGGTGTGGCAGCTCGTCGGTCAGACACCGGAGGACAGGGGACATGTCTAAACCTGCATCAACAGAGGTCTCAGGCCGAGGAGGCTGGACAACATAGGAGGAATGTTGGAAGACACAGAGAGAAGCAGAATAACAATGAGGTACATAAGCTGGGGAGTTCACCAGAGAAAGTCCACAGCAATTGTTGATTAGCAGTCCTTTGTAGAGCCTTGTAGCACTTGTGCAACCATATCATTGACTTATCCCTCTTGACATAAACCTTCGTTTGCGCTCTTGCCTTCCAGCAACTCTGAACAACATTCATCAACAACCATCTACATTTGTCTTCAGAACACGACGCTATCCCAGGTCGAGTAATATCAGGGATAGGTCACGACCACGCTTTCGACAAGTAGCCGCAATGTCCCCTTTCCTCTGTGTTGAAGTTAAGGCCAGACACATCACATTACCGCTGCGCAGATGGTCTAATTCCGAACTCGGAGAACGTGAGCTGAGCACACACTACGCTTGCCGGTCGGGGATGGCGGCCGCGCAGGCGGCCAGCGGCCTTAGTCTGACCGTCTCAAGTCCGCAGTGAAGCTGCATGAGTCGCGAACAACCGGTGATGGCAAGCAGGTGAAGCGACCTTGAGTGCAGAGACAGACAGACATGACCGATGGAGTCAAAACATCTTTGGGTTTAAACAGTTCCCACTTGGCTAGAAATCACTCCCGTTTCCGTGTAAGCATCTTCAACACTGGAGCGGGGTAGGAATATTGAAGAAGCATTGTGACCGCATTCCCGTTGTGAGGAGCGTTCAAATTAGCATCGACTCATTCAATGCGCTAGATACCACCCCAGGGACAGTTATAAACACTTCAATGTGTTGATGAGCAAGAATGCGCACGTTGAGCGAAGTCATCTGCAAATTGGGTTCGGCAGCTTGTCCGTCCACCCCAGCCGAAGGCATACGCGGGTGGTCCCGCTGGCTCTAACACAAACACATGCATATGATTGTTCGATGTAGTAATGACTGATGTTTCATTATCATCATGCTCTGGACCGCTCAGATGCACAAAAAAGCAGATTGGACACTATGGCCTCCCGTAAACTGAACAATTCAATGCCCTCTCTACCCTTTCTACTTGCTCTACCCCTTCTACACTATCTGCGTCCTCAACCATCTGATCCTCCTCCATCTATATATTCGGTTGAGATGGACTTTGCACCTCATCATCTTTCATTTATCGCCTGCCCTGCTTGCCACGACATCTTGTAGATCTTTCTGAGCTTCTTCACCTTCAGCCAATTGTCAGGGACGTGCTGCGGACCGCTTGATTTGGAATCAAACCTTACATAGCAAAGCTAGACAGCATACAGGCAACAATCAGCGAAGATTCAGACTTAGCGTGCACTTGAGATAGTTGACAGCCAACTTAGGGGTTGCTAGATGCCTCATCAGGATTTTCCTAGATTGGTCCATTATGGAGCCATTCTGCAGTACCAAGCAGGTCACCCCTAATTCCGGCCTAGCAGCCTCAAGTGCAGCGTCGCTACGAGTCATGTAGTGACGTGTAAAGAGCGCGTTGCCGCGCGCAGACAAGCCTTGTGTAGAGAATAGCAAGAAGGGAGCTATCTGCACAGCGTCAGAGCGATGTAGAGCAATGTGGAGCGTTACTAGCTTCGAGTCGATTGCACTGTAGCCGTGATGGCGTGGCGAGCCCGAACTCAGTCGTGGAGCGAGAGCAGCTCAATTCTACCAGGCGAGCGGTATAGACGTGAAGGACCGGTGGGAAACAGGAAATGGCGATACGATGAAGGGTTCTTGGAGCTCGCTCGACCTGATATCTCGATTGCATGGATGCATCCCTAGCTCCCTGCTCAGCGCGCGCATGTTATGGGATCGGGAAATTCTGCTATGGCTTGAACTTCTTCTTACTACCTGGCATCTCGTCCTCGGCTCTCCGCTTTTCATTTGGCATGATTGCAGTTGTGTTGACCAAATGATCGTCCAATCGCTTCAAAGCTGCGTGCAAAATTCGCTTCTCGCCCAAGCGGACTATCAAAGCGCGACGAATATGCGCATCGTGTATCGAGTCATGTAGTAATAGCTCAGCCTCTTTCTGCATAGTCAGGCGAAGTAAATGCAACGACACTGTTTGAAAGCCACTCACGCAGCTGCCGTCCGAATACTGAGATAGACGCGCTTTTATCGCGCCGTCTAGGACTTTCATGGTTGCTTCATCGAGGACAGGTTTTGGCAGCTTGCCTTTCGATGCGAATCGCTCCCAGTCGTTTTCGCACGTGAGCACTCGGACGAAAGATACCAGAGATGGGTCCAAAGGGCCAGCCAGGCGCAGATAGAATGCACTAAAGCCCGTTAACAAACCTGGGGATCGACACGACTCACTCTTCTTGACCTTCTTCTAGCCATTGGTCGATGCGAGTAGCGGCAGACAAGTGACACTGCTCCTCAACGGCCTTGAGAGCCGCCACGACCAGAGTCCCAGCGATTTCTACCTCGTCACCCGGATTTCCATACGGCCATGTATCGACACAACCCGTAGACAATGCTCCAGCCTCCTCGTCAACAGTCAAGGGCAGTATGTCGACATGACCATATTTCCTCAGTAGCTCTGAATTGGGAGGTGATCCGTAAGTGTTGAACTGTTTGCTGCTTAACACTTTTACCTCGAATGCAATGTCAGGACTTACTACCTGCTCACCCGCCATGATAGGCGATGTGGACATCATGGTAAAGCCACTGCCGCCGGCCTGGAGCGCTTCGCCTTGTCCGCGCAGCTCCTCGTCCTCATCGTCGTATAGTCGGGCATTGTCCTTCTCATATGCGGCGTTGAGCATGTCCGCAAGCGGCACCATAGCAGCCTCTTCCTCACTCTCGTCGTCGTCGTCGTCGTCCTCCTCCTCTTCATCCTGGCCGTCGCTGTCATGACCGTTGCGACTACCACCCCCGTGTGTCGCCCAGCCAGGCAGACCTCCGTCACCCGCTAGCTTCGATTTCGCTATCATGAACGAGCGGGATAATATTCTTGAGCCGTGCAAGTGGAAGGCCGCGAGGGTGAAATGAGGCGAACCAGGGGGAAACAAGTCTGGATTCGCCTGATCAATCAGTAACAAAGTCAGGCAGAATGCGAAGGGTACTTACTTGCAAGACTGGCAGGATGGTGGTGGCATACTCGGCTTCTGCCTCCCCTCGTCCAACCCGTTCTGTTCTTGTTGGCCTGGCACAGCACAAATGACCCACTTTCGATATCGGTACCCTTGAGCTCGAACAATTGTGCGTCCGTCCAGAACATCGGCGTGTCAAACGTAGTGGGCATGTTATCTGGACCTTCAGCTTCCTTTCGGAGGACCCTTTTGGAGTCTATAACAAGAGCCTCCTAGCAACACGATGGATTACCCACTGAGATAAAAAGCCCAACGGCTTTCAGACCCCTTGAAAGATTCGTACATGAGGGTCAGGATCAACGGTGACCACCCTGTTCCGAGCGATCTCCAGTGTCCTGCATCGAGTAGATGGGCGAGGTCAGAAGAGTAGGGGGACAAGATGAGGCTAGACGGTATGTGAAAGAGCGGCGTGTCAGGCTTCGCATCGTCAGTTGAGGACCGCCCTGGGATTGATGCTGGCTCACAGCTACGTCCCTCTTTGCTATTGCTCCATATCCTTGATCCTGAATCGCTCGTATATCAAAGGCACTGGCATCTAACCAGCCACCGGCGGCGCTGAATTCTTGAAGAAAGCTGTCCATGGTGTTTTGGCTAGGCGCAAAGATTCGGATAGGTGGAACACAGGAAAGTTGTGACCTTAGCGGTGTGCCGCGGCAAACTACTCGTACGCCAATTCACCGAGAGACTTTCCCTCCTGACCAGCGAAAGTAGGCAGCAAAGTCAGATGAAGCAGATGGCATCGCATAGTCCAGCACTACATACAACACATGCACCAAGCAGTCCGAACTTCTCGATAAATTCCCCGCTACTCCCAATCAGAGTCCTCATCTTCATCTCCATCTTTCGCAGCTGTCTTTGCAACTCCCGTTTTGGGCCCTTGATCAGATACGAGATCGTAACTCTCCTCTGAGTCACGCGGGCTAGTTGAAGTCGATGTACCAGAGCCAGCCGGAGCCGGCACGGCCGCTGTATTTGCTGGAGACTTTGTTTCCGAAGACGCAGACTTCGCCGTGGTCGGTTCCTTTGGCACTGCGGCATCTTCTGGTTCGTCGTCCCAGCTGAAGTCGTCTTGGGTGGTCTGAGAAGATGCTGATGGGTCAGAGGTGGACGATGTAGACCGCTAAGAGCACGCACCAGCCAGAAGTTTTCGGCGCTTCTCCTCTTCGGCCTCGATCATGTACTTGTGGAAAAGATATCTTTGCCAGAACTGCTCATCGGTGAGGTACTCGGGTACTGACGAATCAGCCTAAACAACATCGTAGTCCCCTACTTACCTAAAGCCATTCGAATTTCTCCAACGTTACCGATCTCTGCTTCTCTGGCAGGTCCAGCACTTGCCCAATGAGCTTGCACCCACACGGCGAACTCTTCATGCCGCTCATTGGTCTCCTCAACTCCAGTCGGATCGACGAGCAGGAGTTCCTTGTCTTCTCGGAGTCGTTGAAGGAGATTGTCCTTCCGGGAGCCGCCCATGATCGCCGATGTTGAAGGTCGAGGCGTACGAGAATCCGAGTCGAAGAGCAACGTAGATGGCGACGAGGTTGAGGTAGAAAAGGAGTAGAAGTCGCCTCCATCAAAGCTAGCAATGTAGCGCTGATTGTCGGCGTCTGGCGGGACCACTTTGACGGCTTCACCCATCCACTTTTCCGCATCCTGAACCCACTGGTCACCCTTTTTCAGATATTCCTCTGCCATCTTTTCCGCTTGCTTCATAGATAGCTGCAAGTTTTCCTTTGCTGATGAGAGGCGTAGATTCTCGGCCAATTGCGCTCGAAGTTGAGAGGCATTGGATATGGCGGGATTGGAAGCTGCGGAAGCTAGGGTCGACTGGAATGTACTCTGCAGCGATTGTTGTAGCTGGTTGGTCGAAGAGGTCAACTTGTCGAAAAGCGACGGTCCGGGCTCTGAAGCGGCTTCCACCTTTCCCACCACCTCTTTGCCTTTCCACTTCGCATCGGTCGATACGGCAGGCTCAGCCTCAGAAGTAGCTGGAGTATCGTGGTGGTTATCGGTTTTGCGCACAATTTCGACCTTTGCAGTTCGCAGGAACTCAATGTCCGATTGAGCTTGGCTGACGGTCTTGTCGATATCCGCTTTGATCGTGGACAATGCGGAAGCGGACTGACGACATCAGCTACTGCAAGAAGATCCTGCACGTACTTGCTTCTTGAGCCCACCCCACCACGAGTTGAACGAGCCCATCACCTGTCCAACTTCTTGTTCGAGATTATTGATCGACAGGCTTTGCTGTAACACCTGAGTAGCGGAAGAAACAGTCGGCTGAGCAGAATCGGACGGCGTGGCCGTCTTTGTGTCGGCGTGCAAAGTCTCTGCAGGCGATGGGGGGGTGACTATATCAACGTCTGCGGGAGTCGGATGACTGGATGACCCGGAACTCGAAGCCGAGGCAGGTGCCGAAGGGATATCCAACTTGGCGGGCCCAATAGTCTGTTCGGCTGACATGGTATCGGTGGTCGACGACGCCGATGTGTTCGACGCAGCCTTCTCGGATGCTGATTTAGCTTGCTCCTGCGACATGACGAGCGAGCTCGGTGCAGGAGGAGGTGTTCGGTCGGTCGAGGTTGTCGAGATAACCAGATGAGTGATCAACGTCAAAGGAGCTGTCTTTGACGCGACCGGTTTCAACACCATGGCTTGATTCACTTGCCCATATCTCCACATCTTGCTCATTTCTTCATCTTCCCCTCTTGCCCTCGTATCTCTCGCGTCAGATACGTTGGCCTTGTCTCAGCGCTGAGCAGCCATTCTACACTCTTTATGTTCGCCATAGGCATCCACGACCGCCACTCCCTTCTTTCCTGCACGACTTCGAGTTCGACTTCGTCCGCCAATTTTCTCGACAATCTGTTCTTCCGGCCGATCAGATACCCTGCTACCTCAAGTGTCCGCTCTCATTCTGGACCTACGTGTCAGCTATGGCGCAAGTTTATATCCCGGAGTCCTTGCCTTATGATTCCAACGACAACGCTACCTCGCAACGACATATGGACTACGTCTTCGAACCAACTCAGCTTTCTCAACCCCCATTTAGTCAGACACAAAACACTCAGGGTACAGCCTTGATCAGTAGCCAGGTTGAACCACGCCGCAAATATTGTGAGTGACCTTACTAAGGAGCTTGGGAATTGACTGACGGCTCAGGGGCTGTCTTCATACCCACCTCCCAAGATCACCCTATCCTCAAAATCCCTTGGATGAAGTCCTCCCTGCAGATTGGACGTGGACCATTCTCAGTCGCTGGGAATGATATGGTCTTGTCGGAGAAGAGGATATCCAATCGACACTGCAAAATTACCCTTGGCATACCCGACAGTAATAGTGATCAAAGCCCGATACAGTCTTGGAAAGATGGCGAAGGCGAGCCAGAGGTATGGATCGAAGATCTCGGTAGCAGCAATGGGACATTCGTGAGGCTGGCTGTCTGCATCTTGAACTTCTATCGCTGATCAGCAGGTCAACGGCGAGAGAGTGAAGAAGCGGATCCTCCTGCAACACGGCGACGAGGTATCGCTGGGTCACCAATCAACGCTGGAGACTCACGACGTGCGGTATATCTTCCGCTCCGTCGGCGGCAAAGGTGCCAAGCTCGGGGCAGCTCCCAGCCATCTAAATAGGGTTGGCGAGATATACGAGCACTATCAGCTCCTCAACCGGTAAGTCGCAGAGGCCGATGTAGCTCATAGGGCAAAGATTAGGTAAAGGCACGTTTGCCGAAGTATATCGAGCGGTCGAGGTGTCCACCGGCATACAAAGAGCTGTGAAGGTATGTCTGCCCACAGACTCTTTAAGGAGCGCTGAATGTGTTAGCAAATCATCAAGCATCGTTTCGCAAACAACGCAAAGACTTTGCTGCTGTTCCAGAGGGAGATAGCCATCTGCCGGGATCTGCAACATGTGAGGACCGATCAAGTTACCTTAACTGAACCGTAGGAGAATATTTGTCAGCTCGTCGACTCGTTTGAGGATCCCCAGCATATCTGTTTGGTGCTGGAATATGTGGATGGCGGAGATTTGCTCGACTACATCATGAATTGCGAGAAAGGCGGTCTCTGTGCGTAATTACCGTCCGCAAGTGACTGACATTTAGCGGAAGATGAGGCAGCCAATCTCACATATCAGATCTGCAGGGCCATGGCATACACCGTATGTGGCGATGCAATGAGCGAGCTAACGATGTAGCACTCGAAAAACGTTACACACCGAGATCTGAAACCAGAAGTGCGTTCCGACCCGACGCTCAAGCTGATTTTAGAACATTCTGGTCACAAAAGGCAGTCCTGATGCCGCTCCAATGGTCAAGATCGCCGATTTCGGACTGGCAAAGATGGGTGAGCGCCGCCAACTGTTTGTATCGATCTATGCTCACCTTCAAGTCGATGCGCAAACCATGTTAACGTCGATGGTGGGCACCCCCCAGTACCTTGCACCGGAAGTGGTTATGCAATCCACGACAAAGCCAGGGTACGAGAATGTGGTCGACTCTTGGTCTGTCGGCATCATTGTGTACAGGTACGTACACGACGGGTCGATTGGACTGATATCTAGTATGTTGACCAAGGCCTTGCCGTTTGACGAGGATGCCAATCTACCGGTCGAGGTAAGGGAGCTCTTTATGGTTGGATGTTGCTGACAGGCCAGAAACGGATCAAGGCGCGGTTCACCCAGCCATTTGACGACGTCCTCTTGGAAGAGCTTGGAATAAGCTGTGCTGGCGAGTACTCGCGTTTGCTTCTTTCTCTTGCTGAATGTCAGCTATCGATTTCATATCCCGCTTGTTGGCGAAGAATCCAGCGGACCGTATGACCATGGCCGAAGCTCTCGAGCACGAATGGTTGGCGGGACCGTCATCCCAGCCGCAAGATTTCCCGCACGAGAGTGGACCCAAATTCCCCATTCAAGATTTTGACGGCGAGGATGGCGCATCGAATTACCGATTGGATCGTGCTTGGTCCCGGCCAGTAACCGATTCTGGCACAAATATGGAGAGCGGCATACATGGGTCGGGTGGCAGCTTCTCCCAGCCTATGGAAAACCTCAACCTGGGAACTCCTTCGTTTAGCCGGATCGTCCCCCCTCGAATGGACATAACAGACGGCAGACCCTCCGATGGGATGATGGTCGATTCACCGTCACGTCCACAACCCACCAGTCTTGTGTTGACTCCTCCACCCTCTGAGAATGTCCAATCGCTCAAACGGAAAGTCAAAAACGGCTCGAATGGCCTGGATCCCTTCAGCTCGGGCAGCCTTTCTCCGCCTCCTCCTGATGGCGTCGACAAAACACCCACTGCGCCATCGCGGGCGCAGGCGCAGGCCGCCCCCGGCAATGACTCGTCTCCCAGACGCTCTACCAGACCGCGCAAGTCGCTTCGTCTCTTGTGATACTTCATACCTCATGCATGGATGCTCTATCCACCTGTGTCCTTGTGAGTAAAGCACAGTATCGATAATGTTTCCCGTCCTGCTCTACGCCTCAACACTGTTCGACCAATTAGCCTATTTGACATGGCCGCTAGTATGTCTTGTGGTTTGTTCTGCTCGATGGCTACCAGGTAGAACCGTCCTTTTGGCGATAGCAGAGTCTATGGTCAGCCCAAACAGAGCGACTTCACAGGTGATGTCATATTGCTTACCGGTACGACGTCGAGTACTTGGTTTGTGACGACCATCCCCGCTTCACCTCCAGCCCAAGCACCTCCGATGCTTTGTTGTCTCTGGGTCTCGAGCAGCCTGGTTTGTCAGCTTACATTGAGCAGCGAGCGCGCTCTTACTCTTCGTCTTCCGTGGGCACATAGGGTGGGTTGAACAACATGAGATCTACTTTACCTGCTAGTCTGGACGACAAGGGTCGAACCAGATCGCAGCGGATCGCATCGATCTTCGCCTGGGAATTAGCGTGTCACACAGCAATATCAGAGCTACTGCACCCACCGTGTTAGCCTTGGCTGTGCGCAGTGTCGCTTCGCATGCCTTGATGTTGATGTCGGTGGTCAGGAGGACTGACAACAATTCAACGAAGCACTTTCCAGGCAAGGGTAGTCCAACTCACCGGCTTCCGAAGGCCGCAACAAGGTGTCAACGAATGTCGAGACTATTCCAGAGCCACTCCTGTCTCGTTCAGTGATGCAACGAGTCGCCCGTCACCGACAACTCACCCTATTTCGAGGCAGAGGGAGGGTGCGGCATCACGGATTGCGATCGCATCAAGCTCTAGCGCATCCAAAAGGATGAAGGTGTCCTCTAACACGCCAGATCAGCTGTTTCCTCTGGTAAGAGTACGCGCATAGACTCACCGGCTGGCTCGTATATATTATCGTAGTCATCTGCTGTGAAGTGTCCAATTTGAGGAGTGGGAATGGACTCGAAAGACATGGATAGACCAGAAGAAATTCAGAGGGCTGCAGTCAATTTGACAACAAAAATAACCGCTGATGAAAGAGTCCTCTGACAGGCTTGAGATGGGTCGCATTGCACAGAGCGTGTAAAGTAGCATGATCGGTTTGATTGTCGATGATGAGGACAAGACTGGCCACTGTGCTTAAAGATGATCATGCATGTATCGATATTGGCAGCCGAAGTCGCTGCCTTCGCTGCCCAAAACCCGCTTCGACTTGGCTACCCCGAGTGGTCTCTTCCAATACGAGCCAGGCTACATAGTCCGCTCGATCCCCCTTCCTCGGCCTTTAGCACGCATACAAATGATGTCCAATGACACCGTAAAAGCCAACGTCGAGGTATGTAAAGCGGACGGCGACGATTTACACACGATTTGGGGACTGCTCCTTTAGTCGCACCAAAAAGGTCAGTGGAGGCGACTCACTCGACACGACACAATCAATATCGATGGGTCGTGTGTTCAGCTGTCATTGTTCTCTACGCCAAGGACTACCACTCGGCGAGTCGGGCTCCTTAGGTCTGGCCGTTTGGTGAGGGTATCAGGCTGTCGTCGCCTAGTCTCGGAGCATGTTGAGCCAACTCCCCTATCATTGGCATGCTCGTCTTGTCGAATGCGATTAAGATTCGTCTGAATGCGTCAGCATGATTTAAAAGACGTTTGTGGTCGAGCTCACCGTCGTTGCTCAGCTTCCTCGTCAAGGCGAGCGCTCATACGATGAATCGTGCTAATCGAAACATTTCCGCCCGGTAGAGACATAGCAGCCTGGCGCATCGCATCCAGCGAGCTAGCCAGAGCTCTCGCCTGAGGTCAGTAGGGACCCAAATCCTAATTTAGCGCGACGCACCTGTTTGGCTACTTCACCTGCAGCTTCGACACCAGTCGGAGGAGCCGATGATCGAGATTGGACGAGGATTGTGTCCAATATCTCATCTATCATGGGCTGTATGGAGTGAAATGTACTGTCGGCGAGCGCATCGCCGTCTAACATAGGTGCAGAGGTCATGCTGCAGTCGGCGTCGAGGTGACGGGCGCGTTGATATGGTACACACAAGTCAAGGAAGGAGGCAGGAGGGAGTCCGGAAGTCGAATGGCGAATCTCAACCGAATTCAACGCGGGTGTCACAACCAACTTAGAGTACCATCATTATTCTACACCAGCAGGCCCCCCAGGCTAGTCTAAAGGCTGCATGAATCCAAATGCATTTCGTACATCATCATATGCTTTATAACTAGTGTGTGTGTGTGCGTGTTCTCTTCGTGAGTGAGGTCATTTACTTGCGCGTTCTACTACTATATCTCGACCTGTATTTCTCCTATATCTCTCTTTGCTCTTTGTTCAAAGACTTCTTCGACGCCTCCGTCTTGCCTCGTGCCCATCGCCTTGACATATCGCTCCATCTGGTCGATTTGATTGCGGTATCCATCGAGTAGCCGAGCGACCCATCCGGACTTTGGTATATCCTTTCTCCACTGATTGTGCAGATGTATCGTCCAAATGTGCCCGACCTTCTCCTCCAACATCTCCCTTCCGCTTCTCCCCACCTCGCCACGTCCCTCCCACTGTCGTCCACCCCAATACTCGGGATCCGGGAGGAAAGGGTCGGGGAAGCGGATGTCGCTCCGACAATTCCTCGGATCGGCAAAGCACCATGGTAAGACTGTGAACGGCTTTTGATGTCCAGCCAGCAGACGTCGATGCAATTTGGCGTAGAGGTGAGATCCCCAGGTAAAGGTGTTCGGTTTGGGTAGAGGCGATGTCTTCATAATGTGGAAAGCTTCGCAGACATAAGGCGAATGTTTCCGGAAGTGCATAAGTGCTCCATTGAGACTGAAGTAGGGTTTGTCTGAGAGTCAGCGATAAGGACGAGAGGCAAAGAAACCAACTGACCGTAACAATCCCACTGCGTCACAAACTCGTGCTCGATGAGAGGATGCAAATCCCGAGTAAGAATCTGGTCCATATCCATCCAAACGCCTCCATAGTGCCACAAGACCAACAAGCGGACGGCATCTCCATCGACCCAAGCGCGCTGGTCGTAGAGTCCACCTCGGTCCGTGTTACTGAGCAGACCTTGTATTTCGGTACCCCGAGTCAAAACTGTCATGTCGACTTGTCGAACCTCGATGTTGTTACCCCACTTTTCGACAAAGGGTTTGACGAATGTATTGTTGCCGAGCACCTCTACTCCATTCGTCCACAGGATCAATTTGGAGTGGGTGAGGGGTTGAGTAGCGAGGAAAGAAGATAGCGTTGCCGTGTGACGCTCGCCGAAGGGTATCAGATCGGATCGCCAATAGGTGTGGTACAAAAGATGTTCCGGCTCGACCCCTGGTACCGGTTGGACCGTAGACGAGAAATCGTAGCAAGCCGTTCCCCTTTTGAGCGAGACCCCAGGTGCGAGCGAATGATATTTCGGCGCGAGGTGTTTGTCGAGATCATACTCGGGCGATATCCTTTGCGGGTCGAAACAGCCACGTAGCGGCATGACAACATCGAATTCGTCCTTGATCCAGCGATGCGAGAAGAAGGACATTTCAACCTGCAGCTCGTACGCCCTCTTCCACAAGACGAATATCGCCAAGAGGCCAAGACTCAACAGCGCAGCCAGTCCCCATCGTTGAGAAGGTCTCGGTGTATAGCACCACCATTTGGCGTATCCCAAGAATCCAACGTTGCTAAGCCTTCTCCGTCGGTGGAATGGAAGCGAAAACGAGGCGGCTCGAGATCGCTTCTTCTTGCCCTTGCCATGCGAGCCTACGGGAATTACAGCCGGATGCTTCTCGTCGGGCGAGTCTTCCGATTCGATAGCGGGAGAAAGAGCGTGCGCTGTGGTAATGGAAATTGATTTTCGTCTAGAACGAGCATAAGGCGAATATGTGTCGGGGTAAGGAGGAGGGGCGCCAAAGCCATGTGCGCTTGCGCTGACAGGGGTCGTAGCCTCGCCGAGGGTCAAGATGGTATGTGAAGACGATGTTGCGGTAGGTGTGATTGTGTCGATGCTGAGATTGGAATGTACAGAATGTAGGCCTGGTCGAGTGATGGTCTGCCGGCGATGGGCGAGGGCGTTTGTTTGAGAGAATGAGACACTCCGCGTGTGAGGAGCTAGCGTAGACTGAGCCGGCATCGATGGAGTATCCGAGGTGAGCTCGTCGCCTGATGAGAGGGAGAGTCGTGGATCCGACGAGTCGCGCCTGTAGAGGGATCAGTCGAAGGCAAGAGAGATAGATGCAGGGAGGAGAGGTTGAAAGACGTACCAGTTGTCCGACCAACCCTGATAATTGCTTTCCGCCTCGGACTCTGTGCTCTGACCATCATCTTGGATGGCGCTAGTCGAGTATATGCGTGACCTTTGAGACCCAGAATGATCAGGAGCGACCATATGGTCGAGTGTAGATCAAGTCGAACCCTACCCACGAAGGTCTATATTGATATCCCAAAATGTTGAAGAGAACCGGACAGCTGGCGCGATTACGTCAAAAGGCTTGTCGTTGCTATTCGTATCTCTTGGTGTCGCCTGCGCAACTCTTCGACTTGGCGTATGGACGAGCGTAGACGATTCGAGACGAGACAACGA
>JALPCD010000119.1:0-23658 GCA_026538415.1 Cryptococcus sp. GC_Crypt_1
ATACCGGTCGTCTTGACTCGTGCTCGGAGGATATCTTGGTCGGTGGGCATGTAGTTGCCAGCAGCCAGTCGGTTCATGGAGTCGAAGAAGCTGATTTGTCAGCTTAGACTAGACCAACGAGGACACAACGACCTACTACGGAGCGGAATCGTTCAGCTGGAGCTCGTTCCTCCTCTGGAACGCCTCTTGAACCCCTCCATCTTGCCAAAGCCCTTCTATCGCATCGACAAGCGGGGGTGGGAAGATGTCGCCCTCGATGGAAGATGGGGCGGACATAACGAGCTGGTATCGACCTTGATTTCCAGGGTTGATCGGGATCTCCATCAAGCCGACACCTTCCAACAACACCCTGCTCGTCAGCACACCTCCAAGGCCACCTCTTCTAGACTCACCTCATCGATTGAACAGTGTTCGAGTAGACAATTTCCCTAAAGCTATCTCGCTCTTCTGGATCATACGGTCTAAGCGTAAGTGACAGTCTCACGTGCATCGATGTAGTGAGGCTCACTTGTTGTAGATCAACCTCATCTGCTTCAACACGGTCGACTTTCCACTCTCTCCCGCTCCCAGCAACAACATCTTGATCTCATTTCGCAGGTTGATCCTGTCCCGCTTCAACTGCTCCTCGATCTCGGCGTTTCCTGAAGGTCAGCCAATGCCCTCTCACGGCAATGCGATGCGTGAATATGATAAGAGGATGGGCTAGTCCGGACAAAAGGCATGTGTCGCCCATGCTTGGATACGATCGGAAAGGTCGATCGACGAGCAGGTCATGTCAAAGCGGGGTGTGAATGTAGGATACAAACGGGGCACTTCACTCACTCTGCTTCCCAGCGGTATCCTCTGTAGACTGCGCGCAACCCATCTTGTCCTGCTTCGTCTACTAGCTCGACGTCGAGACGTGCGGGGGAAATTGGGACGTAGACGAGGGGTGCGTAAACGAAATGAGAAATGAAAAGGTGAAAGGTAATGTGCTGGAATAGTCAGCGATTTTGCCTATAACCGGGGATGTCGACAGGGTCAGGCAAAGGGAGGTGGAGGGAGGTCGGGGTCCATGCAGCACATCACACTTGAGTGTCCCCTCATCATGGTATACATGTCAACCCGCCAAGGAGGAGGGGGAAAGGGTCTTCCCTTTCCGCTCTTCCCGAAGCAGCGGGAGGTGCAAGATTGGGTAACTAAATGGTAGGAGGGTAGACTCACCTTTGATGGGACCCCTCTCGAGCTTCTCCCTAGAGCCTGGCTCGATCGCCGTTACCAGATCGTCCGGGTAAGGCTGATGGTGACAATGCGCAGAGGTCGAGTCGACTGTAGGAGGGGTGGATAGAAGTGAAGCGAAAAGAGATGAGGAAGATCACCGAGCAATATTGGTGTCGAAAGGAAACACGCGGTACCTTCCTTTGCACTCGCTGGCCTGTCGGTATCGAGACTATGCTCGAGCGTCCGAAAATGGGGTATTCAGCTGTCGATAGGTCGAAACGGCGGGCAAAGCGCTTGTTTCACTAATAATACGAAGGGGTGACTTAGAAAGAGCGAGATGTGCGATCGCTCACGGGCCCAATTGTACGATGGGACCGATTGGTGAAGGAGGTCGGGTCGAGCGAGATTGTACTTCGCAAAGAGAGCAAGAGGTGGGTGTATGACTTAGATGAGGGAGATGGATAGATCGACCACCATCCTCTTGGTATATGTATGTTCCTGAATCGTCCTCAAGCTAGCTCGTTTGTGTGGAAGGATACCTTTTCCGTTCAAGGTTGGGACAAAGGTCGCCCCAACGCCCAGCCGCCTTCAAGCATAAACCTCTCTACATATGGACTGCCTGTACGCTTGAAGAGGCGCAGACACACTCTCTGCGTAGAGCGGCTAAGTAATGGGAAGCGGGTCGATCGAAGGTGAAGGGAAGACAAAAGACGACGAGATGTCTATTGTTCAGCTGAAACGTCAGGGTTCAAACAGAGAGAACAAAGAATCCGACAGAGCGCGGTGCCTGGCCGCTACAGCTTGACCCTCGAGACTCGCCATTTGAGAACAGCTTCGAAAGAGCCTTGCAAGTCAGCTGCATAATGGCATGACTACCTATAGGTACGGACTCATGTAATCAATGCCAGGGAGAGGATGCTCAGATTGAGAGGGGCGCCATGTCGCAAACGTCTCTACCACCTGGGCCAGATTGTTGCGAACAGCGGGAGTCAATCGAGATGAGCTGTCCGGCGCCTATACGATGAGATATGGTGAGCAGCGGCCTGAACAATATCTCTCGCATTCCATGTCGACCTCGAGATCTGGCTTGTCGCCTCTCTTGCTTGACGAGGAGATGCTTGCAAGATATCGTCTAGGGGAGAGTTCAGACTCGATGGACAAGGCCATAAAGTGCAAGAAGCAGATTTCGACGCGGCGTCATCGCAACCTTCAACCTCCTCTATAAATTCTTGTCTCCGACTTTGAAACCTCATGTCGACCGTGACCCATGCTGCGTGCGCTCGAGCTCCTCTCGACTGTCCATCAGCCGTATCGCTCCACCATGCAGACGCGTAACGCCGTAGCCGGACCATCGACTCCGGCAGCTTCGCTCGACAGATCGCCTTACTTTACTCCACCTAGATCGACAGTACGTGAAACTCGATCTCGCACATCTCGAGCTGCACCGCTTGTTTCCACCTCGACCAAGCGGTCGAGTGATGGAGCACCTCCTACGCCAGTCTCACCTACACCTTCGCAGCGTCGATCGAAACGGAGGAAACCGGTAAGACCAAATGTCAATGTCGACCCGCCTGGCCTCCCTTCGCCGACCAAAGGCGAGATTGGGACTAGGAAAAAGAGGAAGAGAAGGGCGAAGAAGGAAGTTGAACCGGGACACGATCCATTAACGACGGACGATACACTCAATGCGGTACTGGCGACATCCGAGAAGGGCGTTGTCGAGTCGATCGGAAAGATTCACTTGCTACAAGGTATGTCTTGATCCCCTCTCCCCGGAGGTTTCGCTGACATGCCAGAGAGGGTACGACATGACCCATGGAAGATGCTCGTGGCGACTTGTCTGCTCAATGTCACCTCTGGCAGAGCAGCTCGACCCATCTACATCATCCTCCTATCTCGCTGGCCTACTCCCATGGCTCTCGCTCAAGGTACGCTCCTCACCCCTCCCCTCCCCCTCTTCCTGTTCGTGCTCATCCCAACATAGCTTCCGTACCCGACCTGACGGAACTGCTGTACCCTCTCGGACTGTTCAACCAACGTGCTTCCTCCCTTATCCGCTTCTCACAACAATACCTCTCCCTCGGCTGGCCTATACATCCCGGTACACCCTCCTCTGACCCTTTCGTCCATCCTACTACACCTTTCGAGCCAGATCCACCGCTACCTGAGGATGGAATGGATGTAAAGATCTTCGCTGGAGCAGGACGATATGCGTCGGACAGCTTTAGGATATATTCGCATCTCCTGCCTGGTCGAGGTGGACCAGAGAGGGAGTCGAGATGGCTGGAGAAGCGAGAGAGGGCAATGGAAAGGTACCACAGCAGGACGGGAATGGTGGAAGCGGATGACGTGAATGAGGAAGAAGAGGAATTGTCGGGGCATGGGGTGGGAGTGGAAGATCTTGCAGATTATCTCAGCGATGAGGAGGATGTAGGCAAAGAGGAATGGCGCAATGTCAGACCTACTGGTGAGATCCTGATCCGCTACCCCAACTCCGCATCATACTGATCAGTACAGACAAGGAGCTCAGGAGGTACCTGGTTCGTATACGCATCTCCTTCAGTCTAGACTATCTGCTAATGGCAGATATGGCGATGGGGATTGGAAGGGATCATCTACGACATCTACAAAGGACCGTCTATCGTTCGGGATAGAGACCAACATCGTTTAACATATCTTTGCCAATCTGAGCAAGTTGGGTAAGCCCAAGCATACTGTATCGATAGTTTTGACGAGATGCATGTGAGAGTATGATACATGCTCGATGCGAACATAATACTATGACCGAATACAAGGAAATATAGGGTATCTCTGTTATGCTTGCAAGGTATTTTATGGAAATGGCGGGGACGAGTGGAGAGGGTGAACTATGGAGCGTGATCTAGCATGAGCGAGCCATACCGGAAACGCAGATGCGAAAGGAGCGAAAGGACCCTGCCAGCAATAGCCGATGTCTTGAGAATGTTGGAGGCGAAAGCGTTTGAAGTGCTGGGTATCTCTTGCAAGATAGTCGACCCTGTTATGCGCTCGAGGTGGGGAAGTCGTGAAAGGTCGAGTGGTATAGTCGAGTCAATTGGTCGAGGACGATCCGATCTTGATCTTGCATCGTCTTGATTTTGACCTGCTCGAATCGATTGACCGCCGATGGGTACCTGGCGACCGAGAGAGCTGAGATAGCACCTGAATCGGGTAAGTGACAAGCCTGTACAGTGGGCTAGGAGGAATCTTTACCAGAAGCGAGATCTAGCTGTCAGCAGGGTCTGAAAACAAGGGGGGAAGATGCGCCCGTTCATTCACTGAAGGTGTCCCAATATGAGGGCGAACTCGGTCCATGCAGCTTGGTGAGGATTGACATGACAGCGTAGAATGGTCCGTGCCGGGACTTGACAAAGTGAGCGGGACCACGCGGGGGCGGGACGAAGCCAGTCGGCGCCAGGGCAAAGTGGTGAGCCATGACAGCCGCTTGACATAGAATGAGCAGACCATTGAGCTCGGCAGCCGATCTTGGTCGAAGCTAGACGTCAATCAAAGAGGACCAGGGGAACCCTCTCACCTCGTTTACCAGCTCAGAGACGGGGACCAGGGTGATGGTGACCGGTCTTTTCCTCCCACTTCCTTGTGGCCCGCAGGGCATGAACGAGTTCTGTCTGTATTTGAGCACCCGTCGAGCCGCATCCTCATTATCGACCTCGATATACTACTGTCAGCTATACAACCGCGGACGAGCAAAGGGGCTCACCATATAATCCTTGGTCCGTCCGTCGAAGCGATCGAGAAGAATGTGTATGGGTTGAGGATGATGTACAGGCAAGACCTGATGAGGTAGGTAATCTCGTACGATCTGAGGTGTCACATCCCAAGCGACGTTGTCGATTCGAAGAACGGGACAAATGTCGCTAGTCGGTCGGAGTGGTTTGGGCTTCTCGAGCATGAGGGACTGTACAAACGGACCGACTTCGCCGAGGATCTGCATCGACTGGATCGGCTCGAAACATCCTGGACAATGGGAAGGACCTCGAGAGACTGTCACACCGGATATACTGGCCGTTGAGCATTGCGAGCAGACGAGATGCTGATGATCAGATATAGCACAGTATGCAGCAGCTCACCTGACAGGGGGCGAGTCGCATCCAGATTGATATTGCCTTGCTTCTCCCGCAGCCTCTGCACCGCTGAGCTGACACGCTGCCCTCGCTATCAGAGTCGCTCCACGATGCCGTACCAATGTCCACTTCTGCTGCTCGACGTTCTCGAACTCTACGAATGTCGTCGGTAGGAGAGGCAGGGGCGGAGAAGATGGTGGGGAGATTGGGTCGTTTGCTGGCTCGATGTACCGCCGTTTGAGCAGGAGGATGTGAGCCCATGCACTTGTGCAAAAGCTGCGCCTGGATCATGAGCTGCGTGGCAATACAGGAAAGTCGCAGCTCACAACGGCTTCAGGATCAAGCTTTGCTCTGGTAGTCCGTTTCAGTAGGCGGTTGTACATTAGTCCCGTCTGCTCTGCTCCATCTTCGCTCCCATCGCTTTCGCCGTCCGGTCCAGCGAGCAGGTCCAGCTCCGGCACCTCCTCCTCGTAGCCAAAGAGAGAGTCATCATTGACCTCTCTGGATCCTTTCCCCTGAATATCCTCCAACGACTTGACAGAAGGGATGGGAGACGAAGGAGGCGTATCGCTCGGACCACGGGGGCGCACTTCTTCCACGCTCTTGCTTCGAAAGAGCTCCAATCTGGTGATCTTACGGGATGGAGGGCTACCACAGCCAGGATCAGAGGCGCATGTAGAAAAAGAGCTTGAGGTCGAGTTGGAAGAGGCGAGTGAGAGTGACATGAGCTGTGTCGGAAGGGGCCCAAGGATCAAGATACTATCTTGATCTTTTTCAGCCTGCAGGTCAGCGCGTCCCAACTACTTGATCTTACAGTCAGGGTAGAAGGCGAGCTTCTTGAGACCTCTGGGGACGATGAATAGGAGGAGGAGAGATACGGAGGCGAAGGCGAAGGCGAGTGAGTTTTCATGACCGCGTTGTAGACTCGAACTCGGATCCTCGAGGGCGAGGATGGAAAGTCGTCGAGGTTTGGGGGTATCCGGGTGAATAGCGATTCGATGTCCATCATCGTGTTTGTAGCTGAGTCGGTATAGTGAGTATGTTAAAGTACAAAGCGTGAATGGGGATACAATGCACAGTCAATTGAGGATAGAGAGGGATGTCAAGAAGCAATAATAATAATAATTGTTGACAGGCTCGGGTAAAGGCTCGAGCGGGTGGGCGGCAGGGGTGAAGGAGTAGGCGGAGATTACCGAGACCTCCACCCATTAGCCCATGCGAGACCGTCGATGAGGACTCGACCTTTTATCACCACTGCTATCCTACGAGTACCTCTTTCTCGCACGTCCACATTGACCTCTACATAGACTAGATACCTTTCTGCAGACTTACACATCATGGCTGCCGACCCTCAATTCATCAAATATGTCGACGAGCACCAGGAACAGCTCATCGACCGACTCGCTCAAGCTGTCGCTATCCCTTCGTGAGTTGAGGCACCTTACCCTCCCGGCCGGCTCTTGCACCTCACTTCAAAGTGCCCTTGCTGATAAAATAGGGTCTCCGGCAACCTTGCGTGAGCAGCAGATCTTGAGAGCTAGAGCTAGGCGAAGCTGATGATAGCTATGTGAAGGACGTCGAAGCAATGGGAGAGTGGTTGGTCCAGCAGCTCAAGTCTTTGGGCGCTACCGTCGAGAAGCGTCCTATCGGCACCCATAAGCTCGAAGGCAAGGAGGTTAACCTCCCCCCAGTAGTCATTGGTCAGGTCGGTACCGATCCCAAGAAGGTGTGTCATCATCTTCTGCCCACGCTATCCCGCTCCCTCACCGTCTCCCTATCTACTCGACTAGTCTACCTCAGCTGGACGATTCCAGCTCGACATCTCCCTCCTTTGTCGGTCAATATGGCGTGCTGATCGCAACTTCTACAGAAAACACTCCTCGTCTACGGCCACTACGATGTCCAACCCGCCTTGATGGAGGATGGCTGGAAGTACCCTCCCTTCGAGCTCACCAAGGACCCCGAAGGTTCGGGCAAGCTCTACGGTCGAGGATCTACAGATGACAAGGGACCTGTGCTTGGATGGCTCAACGTGCTCGAAGCTCACCAGAAGCTCGGACTCGAACTTCCCGTGAGCTCACTTTTCTAGCTTGGTTCGCAGCTAACAGCAAGGTCAACCTGAAGATGTGCTTCGAGGGAATGGAGGAGAACGGATCGGAAAACCTGGACAAATTTATCGAGTCGGAGAAGGACAAGTTCTTTGCCGGAGTCGACTGCATGTGTATCTCAGGTGAGCTGATGGAGCAAGACCGACCGTGCTGACAGGATAGACAACTACTGGCTCGACACCAAGACCCCTTGTCTCACGTACGGACTGCGAGGTGTCAACTACTACGAGATCAGGATCTCTGGACCTGCTCGAGATCTCCACTCTGGTGTCTTCGGCGGAACGGTGCATGAGCCCATGACCGACTTGATCGCTATCAGTAAGCTCCCCCAGATACTGGATTATGATAGCAGCTGACATCGTAGTGTCGAAGCTCGTCACTCCTGATGGACAGATCTTGGTTACCGGTATCAAAGACCTCATCGCCCCCGTCACCAAGGACGAGCAGGAGAAGTTTGAGGCGATCCACTTCAAGCTGCAGGATATCGAGGAAGCTGTCGGAGCTCAGGTGACCATCTTTGACGACTCGGTCAAAACTGTAAGTTATCAATGTGTACCTGTAGAGTAAACCTGACGAGTAGCTCATGGGTCGAATGAGGAACCCAAGTCTGTCTCTGCACGGTATCGAGGGTGCTTTCTGTGAGCTCGAGCTGATTACACGCCTCGTCGTCTGCTGACACACAGCTGCACCTGGTTCAAAGACCGTCATCCCAGCTTCGGTCAAGGGAAAGTTCTCGATCCGATTGGTGCCCAACTTGACCATCAAGAGCACTACCGACCTGGTGATCAAGTATGTCGAGGAGGAGTTCAAGAAGCTCGGATCGAAGAACAAGCTCGAGGTGGTCTTGACGCACGGTGGAGAGCCGTGGATTGTGAGTTTTTGGGCTGGCCATCTGACGAGTCGGCGCTGACAATTCAGGCGGACCCCAACGTATGTTCGAGCCAGTATAGGGTGAAGGGCCTGACTAACGATGCAGCACTATTCCTACCGAGCTGCTCACCGAGCTACTGAGGCGGTCTACGGCCAAGCTCCCGACTACACTCGAGAAGGAGGTAAGCTGGATTTTTCCGGAAGCAGGACAAGCTGACTAGGCAGGATCGATCCCGGTCACATTGGACTTTGCCAACATCTTGGGTCTGAACGTCTTGTTGCTGCCAGTTGGCCGAGGGGACGACGGTAAGTATCTGCCAGTTCCGCATCTGGCCCAGCTAATCTTGCAGGTGCTCACTCGACAAACGAGAAGCTCGACACGAGCAACTATATCAACGTGAGTGTTTCACAGGATCGATGCGGCGCAGGCTGATGGTCTAGGGTACCAAGCTCCTCGGTACATACATGTACGAGCTCGCTGCGTCCAGCGAGTAGACATGGAGTTTTGATTTAGACGAGCTGAACACCAGCTGGGAGAACCCGGGCACATCGTCATGATCATGATGCATACAAGTGGGGGGAACAAAACGTTGTTCAACGCACGTTCTAGCCAAATCCAGCCAAATCCAAAGCGCTTATATACTGCGACGTCGGAGGTAGATCCTCATCTTCTTCCTCTTCTTCCTCGTCTTCTTCATAGTCATCCTCCTCATCCTCGTCCACGCTAGGCGTAGACACCTGTATATCCGACCCAGAGCTTTCTCCCTCTGCATAGCTCCTTTCTGTCGACGTGGTCATTTCTCGAAGCAGGTCGAGCTTTTCCGTAGGAGCGCTGTGTACAGCGGATACAGCTTCCCCATGCTTTGGCAGGTCCTCCGGATCGATAGTCCTGTTTCCGTTGATTCCCATCATTCCAGGCTTCGCCTTGCTGTCCATGCCTGTATCTCCGATGATCCCCACCACAGGTCGATTCTCCTCTCCAGCAGGCTTTTCCAGACGAGTCGGTACCCGTGCCAACGTATTTGAAGCGTTGAGCGAGGGCGACAAAGGCGATTGGATGTGCGCACCAACTCCAGGTGGGAAGGTGATCTTCATCGTAGGGTGTCTGCGAGCCGACAGAGGGTGAGGAAAGGGCAAAAGTGCTGGAGGACCCAGAGACGACGAAGTAGCGGCGGTAGATGTCGCACGTTCTCGAGTAGCGGTCCGAGTAAGGGCGAGAGGAGACGGCACTTGAGGCCACAGCCAGGATGGATAGGGCGGAGGAGGGATGTTGAAGGAAGCTTCCGAGCCGGTGAGGTAAGAGGTGATGAAGGGGACCATGGAGTAATCTTCGTATTCCGGTTCAAAGCTGCTTCGTCAGGCTAGTCCAACGGGGACTCGAGGTGGTGTCAACTCACCGACAGATCTCGCCTATAATGCTGTCGATATGCCATCCTTGTAGCTTCCGAAGACATGCGATGACGAGGGTGGTATGTGATGTCCCGTCGGCGTCGGCAATGTAAAGAGGGTAGACCGAGGGATCCAGGATGGTCTTGATCACTTCGCCCATCTCGCTCTTCCCTACTCCGAGCTTCTCCTCTGTCATCTCGTCTGCCTTGATCCATCGTAGTGTGGTCTTCTTATGGGCCGCCCAGGTGGATACCGCATGGTGTGGATCCAGTGATGTAGGTCGAAGGTATAGGATGGTCTTGATGTGTAGTCGGTCGAGGTGAGGAAAGTTGCGCCGAGCTGGGAGTGCGCCTCGGTACAGGATCTCGGTCGATGTCGATGAGGTGGTCGACAAGGGGCATGCTGATATGCTGAAGTGGAATGGCGGGGTGAGCATGTCCCCCTTTGGCAGGCTATATGGCCATGCTACGTGGTGGTTTGAACAGGAGATTATTGGTGAGTCCTGACTGACTGAGATGGGGAAACAGATCAGCCCATTACGAACGGGTTTTGTAATTGTATTACCAAAAATTCGGTAGCAAAAAGCCTGAAGAGCAAAGGCCGGGACTCGCCTTCGTAGCTCCCCATTCTCGTCATGAGATCTTTCTTTGCCAGAGTCATTTCATTTTCTTTTCGACAACGCCAAGGGGGGGGTGAATAACCCATAACCCACTTTTCTTCTCTAGCTCCATGTCCTAACCTCGTTCTATTCCTTCTTCTCATACGATCTATCCCTCTTCTGCCGTCTGTCGCTTCGTCTCGACTCTGCGAACAGAGGAGCTCGACCTGATACGATAATCACTCGGATTCGCCGCTCAACTTCTACGTGAAGACATCTCGCACTCTTTTCCTGTCAACAAACCTCGACCTTGTCAACAAATCACTTCCTCACCTCTTCCCCTTCCACTTCCCACCATGCCCAAACCGACCCTCTTCCAGACGGTCCTTCGCAAACCGACTCGATCATACGCAGACCCCCAAGGTGCATCCCCTTGGTCCGACTATCAACCCACCAGCCCCTCTTCTCACTATGCCCCGGCTCAATCTCGCTATTCAGCCCAACGCGATGGAGGTGTTTTCCTCGGCTATAGAGACGGACCAAGTGATGCTGGACCTTCGAGACGGCTACGACCTTCGCCCTCTGTGGTGAGCGATACGCAAGTCTCGAGCGCGTCTCGATTTCCCGCCCCACGTAAAGCGATGAGCACGGCTGCATTACGGGAACGAGCGGCATACGGAGAAGATGCACACGTGGAGAGAGTCAAGAAAGGGAAGAAAAAATCGGCGAGGAAGATAGATGAGGAGGAATCAGTGGTCTCGACGGATGAGCCTTCGGTCGACTCGAGGAGGAGGATGACCAGCAAACAGTCGAATAGTCGGATGTCTAGTCGAACCAATTCTTCCGACTTGTCTTTACCCCATCCTCCGCCATTTCGCTCCGACTCGGATGCTGAGACGGCATCGACTCGCTCGTCGCCTGTCCCACCTCTATCGCCTGTCAGGGAGAAGCAGTACGATCTGTCATCGACTCGACCTGGATTGACGGTGGTCCAGAAAGCGATCGCTGGGGGGATCACCCCTCCTCTTACACCTCCCGTATCGGAGCCCTCGAGCGAGCAGTCTAGCCGGCACCGACTGCCCCTCTCGACCGCGACTCATCAAGCAGCTCCTGTTCCTCCCGTACCGACCAGATCGCCCAAGCGTCTCTCGACAGTCTCCTCTCATCCGGATGAAGAGTCGGAAGAGGAGACGTTCCATACGCCAACATCGCCTGCTGCTGGTTCTCCCGACCAAGTCGACAACGGACAGACGAACCAGATGCTCAAGCCAGTCTTGCCCGTCTTGGCGCTACAGCCACCTACACCTGCACCTATGCCCGACCCCGTCGCCTCGCCTTTCCACTCGGATCCCCCTTCTTCCGTATCTCTCTTCCCAACGGCGTCCTCGTCTCGCTCTACATCATCTTCTGCTCAACATCAGGCGACTGGTCCTGAAGTGGAAGACGATGCGCAGAGTGCTACAGGGGAAGTCGGATCGGACGAGGAGGATGAGACGGAACGGCTGGACATCGTCGGCAAGAGCAGCCGACAAAACAGCTTCATTCAACCACCCATGTCTCGACCTTCTTCCCGACCCACTTCTCGAGCTCCTTCGGTTATACAGGTCGCACCACTCGGTGGGAGATCTGGATCGAAGACTCCATCCGTCGCCCAGTCCATTGGTTCTGAGTATCGCTCGCCATCTCGGTCTTCGACCAGACGACATACCTCTCGTAACTCGTTTGATGACTTTGTGGTCCGACGCAGCTCTGTACAAATGTCGGAGATGTCTTTCGCGCCCGAAGGGTCTGTGAGGAGCGGTGTAAATGGATATGGAAAGGGTGGATGGGCAGCTGCTGCTGCTTCGGGTAGCAAGTCTGGGAGGTCGTCACCGGTCACAATGTATATGCCTACGAGCGGCAACGACGGCTGGGCCGAATTTCAACCACCTCCTCGTCAGTCCAGGTTCACCCCGCTACCTCTCGCTTCGCAACCCGCTACGTTCAACCGGATCGTTCATGGCGAGGCGCCCGGTGGCTCGATGCCCAGCAGCTATTCTGAAAACTCTTCCGAAGAGTCAGAAGAGGAACCCAACGCGCCTCGACCGAGCCGATCATATCGACAGGCGGACCAAGGGAGCGAATACGGCTATACCGAGAGTCAAGCCAGTATGCCAGATACGGAGGATCGGTTCTACAATTCGCTACAACATCGCCAGCTCAGCCTGGGTCCAGCTGTCGACCCATACGCCGTATCGATTACCCCTAGAGCACCGCCGAGCGTGATGTCTTCTGTGCCTCCTCCTTCGACAAGCACCTATCGTCATAGTTTCTCGCAGCGTCGACAATCCAATAACGGATCTGCTTACCCATCGCTCTACGACTCTCGACCCACCTCGCCTATCCCATCTCGACCGTCCTCTCGAATGGGCTTCGACCCCCCTTCTTTCCTCAATCCCGACACGTTGACACTACTACCAGAGATGACACCGGAGGACTCGGCCAAGACGTACATCCCGACTGAACCCGTCAGACCGCCTCGTCGACCTGCTAGTGCTTTTGGTGGATTTTCCAGGAGTGGAAAGAGTGAGGTGGATCATGAGGATGAGCGAGATGAGCTGCCAGAGCTACCTCGACGGGCGAAATCTGCGATGGGACATCGTGACAATGTGAGCAGGTGGGAGGGTAGCAGCGCTGGAGATGGCGTCTTGATGGAGTCGCACGGAAGGGGTTCAGAGCATGTTACTGGGTACTCGTGAGTGACGAATTTACTGCAATATACTCCAGCTGACGTGTAGTAACTTGATCCTTCCATCTGGTGCTTTCCGACCCTCCAAACCGTCGGCCGCTTCGTCCAACGCTATCGACGCTCGAATCATGGGTATGCCTCATGCCAGTATGGCCGGTATCGTCTTGTCCACATTGTCTTCTCGCGACACGCCGACACACCTTCGAGAGCAGAATCCGCCTGTCGACTTTGTCTCGCACCTTCGACCACCGAGCAAGGTCACCAGCTCGCAAATCCTGGTTCAAATGTACGCTACCGCCATCGACAAGTCTGACATACGTTCTCTGGACGAGAAAGGTCGAGGGGATATATCGAAATGGGTGCCTGGTCGCAGCTTTGTTGGACGATGTATGTCTGTGGGAGCAGAAGAGAAGGAGATTGTCAGGGGCGATATCGTCATTGGCATCATGGAGCTTCGCAAGGTAGGTCACAAGGTTCCTGGTGCAAAGTACTAGGCTGACTGGACAGAGCGGTTCCCTTGCCGAGTATATCATCTGTGACCGTCGACGGATCGCTCGAGCTCCATACCCCACCTCGCTCAGTTTGGAACAGCTCAGTCTTCTGCCGCTTCAGGGTATCGCAGCTGCTCGAGCTGTCCGGACGCATCTCGTCCGAAACACGAGAGCGCTCATCATGGAGGCGCATCGAGGAGTTTCGGCTTTGGTTTGCCAAGAGATGAGTCGAGCAGGCGTCAACGTTACGGCGGTCATACACGGAGGAGAGGATGCCCATCAAGCTCAATCGGCGTGCATGACCAATGGAGCTCGAGGGGTCTTGACGGGCAGTCCGGCCGCGGTGATGCTTGGGCTGGACGAGGGCGGATGGGACTTTATCTTTGATACCCAAGGTGGTCAGCGAGTGTACGATGCTGCCAAGCGATTGCTCAAGCCTGGAGCCAAGTGAGTCTTACGCAGCTTTTCTCGTCGATGAATTATGCTGATTACAAGGCTCATCACCCTCGCTGATCCTTCATCCATCACCACCACATCACCTACGCATAGTCGAACGTCCGGTTTCAAGACTCTCAGAGCGGCTTTCGGGTCAAAGAAAAAGGACATCAAAGCGATCCAGTTTGAATATCTCCCTTCGTCTGGATCGGGAGAACCGGCAGTCGACTCGTCTGGTGTGGATTGTCGAGATGTGCTGGAAGAGAGCTGTATGAGCTCTTTCCGACCTGTAGTGGATCTTGTGGTGCCATTGGAGAGAGGTGCAGAGGTGTTCAAGAGGGTAGAAGGGGGAGTGGTGAGAATTGTCAACTAAAAGGACATTTATACATACACGATCGTCATTATAATAATAATCGTTACTTCATATATTATTTCCATACAAGCTGTTGTATACACGTGTGCCATGCTCTAGAATGCCTCTTTGTACCGTTGTGCAAGCCCATCATGGCGAGCTGGGTCGCTCTGGCTCAAACGTGCCATATCCCTCTTCATCTCCACTCCGACTGCTCCTTCTCCCGCTCAAGAACCTGGCACTCCTCGTCCGCCTCACCACGGCGCCTATCACCGGTGCCTGGTCTATCGCAGCGATGAGGTCGAGTCCTCTGTTCATACTGAGGCTAGGAGCGATGCGCGATGGAGCCATGGGAGGAGGAAGGTCGATGATTGACGATTCCGAGATGGACGAATCGGTATCGCCCTCATCCTCCTCTTCTTCCAGGTCGGTATCCTCTTCGTCCGAGTTGTCGTGATACGAGCTCAGACTTCGGGTGAGACTACCAGGCTGGAGGAGAGTATGTCTGCTCGAATGGCGGTAGTGGCCTATACGAGCGTTGATGGGTGAGGGAGGAACAGAACCAGATATGGATTCGGTATTGTAGGTAAAGGCTGTGGGAGATTGAACGGCCGAATGAGGTAGGCGAAGGGATAGAGGGTTTGAGCGATGGTGAGGGGGTGATAAACGTAGCAGAAGGAGGAACATGATCTGTCTGGTCAGAGCGATAAAGTCTACCCGTAGAGATAGAGACTCACGTATTCGACAATGGCCATCCCTGCTGTCTTGCCAAGTCAGCGCTGGGTTCAACTCGGCAGGTCGAGATGCTCACTATGCCCAGAAATAATGCGTGGACAGACTCAACACCGCTTCCCGCTCCCTTTCTGCCCTTTTCCAACTGACCTTTACACAATGTCCAGACTGTCAAACCGACGCTCAGACCACAGACCACCGCGACCCATCCTCCTCTTGTCCTCCATCTCTTGCTCCATCCCACAATCGCGCCCAGCGTGACGCACCTTGCCCCGCAGAGAACAGATGAGGTCCAGTCAGTACGATGGTGGACCGCGTGGTAGATTGTATAGGCCAAGTCGAGACAGGCGAGCAAGGGAAGGGGGTAAGGGTATCGCAACTTCGGTTCGATTGGCCTTGTAGCCGGTATGTTCTCTCGTCGTGGTTGAGCCTGGTCGGGAGAAGGGTTGATCAAGATTGGCGCGTAGGAAGAGGAGGATAAATGGCGGTGGTGCGACATGGTCCAAGTTGAAGACTGGACATAAGTCACAGTGTCAAGTCAGAAGTCGCGTCGGCGATGTTGAATGCTGAAACGATGTTGCCCGTCTGACAATCAAAAATGCTACTAAGCATACCCCTCTCTGCATCACTTGTCACCTGTAGCCCTTTGCTCTCACTGTCATGCGTTTGGCGGTGTGATGACCACGATTTTATGCAGAACTAACTGTGATACCCTCACCACCAAGGTGTGCATAATTGGAGACGAGTTGTGCCGGGAAGGTCGACCCACGAAGCCTCGCCCGGTACTTGAACTGACATTAGAGTAGTCATGCATGGGGAGACGGTACTTCCGAAGAGCTGTCCACCTCCGTATGTGCCGGATAAGCAGAGCAAGTTTAGCATGGTCAGAGCAACAAGACAGCAGCAGGGCTAACTTACTCTACATCCACTCTCCTCTCCTCGGGCGGAGCATGGTGGATAAGCGCCAGACGCGCTCACCTGCTTCCCCCTCTTGCGCTCTACCACTCACAACCACATGATGCCTCCATAGACCTCATCCCAACATGTAACATATCACCTCGACCTGCATCTACAGACCACCTCATTCGTCTTTGATTCTCTCCTCGACAAGAGACGACCAATCCTCACTCGACAACGACGCTCCTTTCTTCCTTCCATCAACCCTGGTTCACCATCGGCTCCTCTCAACGCTTGATGCCTTGACCACACTGCCCTGCCCCTCCCGCTCGACCACCTCGCTATGACCCTGCGACGACTCTACCGACTCGCTCACCCGCTTGCGGGGAGGAGATATCTGACGACTTTGGGTATACGACGAGAAGACCCAAAGAGGATATGGGAGAGAAGAGTTCCCCTCACTCCTGATGCCATCAAGGGATTGATCTCGCCTGGAAAGGTCGAGGTAGAGGTGGAAAGCTGCGAGAGGAGGTGTCATCCCAATATCAGCTTTGCCGAGGTATGTCCTGGTGATTCGTCGGGTTCTGGGGGTAAGGCTGACGATAGGCTGGAGCGAAGATTGTGCCGAGGTTGAGCAAAGCGGTGGATGTCGTCTTGGGGATCAAGGAGCCGCCTGTCACCGAGGTAGAAGCCCTCAAGGAGGAAGGTGAAGGGAAGGACAGGACCTGGATGGTCTTCTCCCATACCCACAAGGGTCAGGTGAGCTCCCTCCAGCCTAGTTTACCTGGAAAATAGCTGACGATTCCTAGGCGTACAACACCGGCCTCCTATCCTCGTTCCTCAGTCCAGGACAGACCCTCATCGACCACGAGCTGCTCACTGCACCAACGGAAAAGGGGGACTTGAAGAGAGTAGCTGCGTTTGGGTGGTACGCTGGGGCAGTCGGAGCAGGAGAAGGACTTTCCATGACTGGTCTGGCGCTGCTCAAACGGGGTATAGCGACGCCTCTGCTCGTGAGTCTCCTTGGGCAATGACGACTGACAAGAAGCACCTCCCTCGACCATACACCTTTCACGATTTGCAAGCGTACAAGGAAGGTCTGAGGGAAATCGGCGACTCGATAAGGAACGGACCACCCACCCCGGATGGACCGATTGTTATTGGCCTGACAGGGGCTGGCAATGTGTCGCAAGGAGCAAAGGATATGTTGGATGCACTGGAAGTGGAATGGGTCGATCCGAGTGATCTGGCAGTCGTGGCAGACAAAGGTGAGGCTGGTTTTGAAGCAACGAGCTGACTTTAGCTGCGAGTCAGATCTACGCTTGCGCCATACCACCCTCTGCATACTTTGAGCGACAAGATGGCCAATCATACTCTCGAGAGGGCTACTATTCGTCTCCAGACTCTTATGTCTCGACCTTCTCGACAAAGGTGGGCACACATCAAGTCTAGACTGAGGAGGACTGACGAACAGGTAGCACCATACTTGACGATCCTGATCAACGGTGCTGGGTGGAAAACCGGCTTCCCCCGAGTCATCTCCAACGACCACATGGATGACTTGATCCAATCATCTCCAGGAAACATACCGAAACTCGCCGCTATTCAAGATGTGACGTGCGACATGAAGGGGAACCTCGAGTTTGTCGACCGACACTGTACTATCGATGATCCTCACTTTGTTGGACCAGCGGGAATGCTCATCAGTACCATCGATATTTTGCCAACCGAACTAGGTACGTCTCGTCCTGTAGCATCGCTGACGTCCAGCCAAAGATGCTTCCGAGCACTTCTCTACATGCCTTTTGCCCTACGTCCAGCATCTTTGCGATCCCTCATCGTCAAACTCTGCCGCACGGGAGGTGCTCGACCGAGCGACAATAGTCAAGTCTGGATCGCTCGCATCTTCGCATACCAAGCTCCAGGCAGCGGTGGATGAACACAGGTCTTCTCCGATGTCGACGCCTTCCACATTTTCGACTAGCCCAAAGAAGAGGAAGAATGTGCTTTTGCTCGGAAGTGGACTGGTCGCTGGACCGGCCGTCGAGGTCTTTGCAGCGAGAAGCGACGTCCTTCTTGTCATCGGTGGGTCCCTCCACATGGAATATGCTGACAGTCTAGCCAGCAACAACCTCAAAGAGGCGCAAAACTTGGTCAAGGATCGTTCAAACGTCGCCGCTGTCTCGCTCGACGTGGGAGATCAACAAGCACTCGCAGAAGCCATCGCTCGGTCAGACACCGTTGTCAGGTGAGTCTCTTTCTGCAAATGTAGCTGACTTGCAGCCTTCTCCCTGCTCCGATGCATGTCGCTGTCGCCAAACACTGTATACGGCATGGTAAACACCTCGTTACAGCTAGCTATATCTCTCCGGAGATGAAGGCCCTGCATTCAGAAGCGCAGGAACAGAACGTCGTGCTCCTTGGCGAGTGTGGCTTGGATCCAGGTATCGACTCGATGTGAGTCGATAATCACCCGCATCTGGGTTGAGTTGATGATAGGGCTGCGATGCGGATTCTGGACAGGGTCAAGAGAGAAGGCAAGAAGGTCACGTCGTTTGTCTCATGGTGTGGTGGACTGCCAGAGCCAGCTGCTAGCAATGTAAGCTGTCTAATTATCCTCAGTGGCATAGCTGACAAAGAGGTACCGCTAGGATACAAGTTTTCCTGGAGCCCAAAGGCTGTCTTGACTGCTGCCACCAATGACGCTCGCTACAAGCTGGACGGACAGGTAGGTCTACATTCAGGAACAACGCTGACGATAGTTGCAAGAGGTGGCAGGGAAGGATCTACTGAAGGACCACTTCCCAAAAGTCGACCTTTGGAAAGGATTGGCCCTGGAAGGTGTCGCCAACCGGGATTCGATCCCTTACGCCGAGAAGTATGGGCTGGGACCGGTTGAGGGACTGGACAACCTGTTTCGAGGGACCCTTAGGTGAGCTTTCATCCAGGGCGCAGATTTAACGTCAAGATATCAAGGCTTTTCGAAGCTGCTCGATGCATTCCGCTCGATGGGTCTTCTCAGCACCTCGCCGCTCATCTCGACACCTCGCACATGGCAGGAGGTCTTCAGCTCGTCCATCGCCGCTGCGACCGGGGAAACGGTGCAAGGAAAGGATATTGTACCCTTCTTGAGTAGAAGCGGTCTGACTCGGGAAACGGTCGAAGAAGCGGGCGAAGCGCTGAGATAGTGAGCTGGATGGGTACGCTTGAAGGGGCAAGCTGACAGTATAGTCTCGGCGTGACGGGCAAGACTACTCTCCCACCTCTGCCCAATCTGGCCAGCCCGGCTCCAATCGATTATTTCGCCTCGCTCCTATCCGCCAAATTAGCATACCTACCGCACGAACGCGATTCTGCGCTTCTGCACCACTCGTTCAAGCTCGAGCCAGACTCGACAGGCAGGCAGCAGGAGGTGACGGCAAGCTTGCTGTGTTATGGCTCGGCAGAAGGAAGCGCCATGTCAATCACGGTGGGCAAGACTCTGGCTTTCGCAGCATTGAGGGTGTTGGACGGACATGTCAAGTCGAGGGGTGTGCAGGGACCGTATGAAAGAGAGGTCTGGGAAGGGGTGCTGGACAGCTTGGAGGAGGCCGGTGTGAGGGTGGAGGAGAAGTGGGCATAAGACAACGAGGAGAGAAGCAGCATGCGAAAACGGAGCATAGTATTGGAACGTCGCATAGTCACAACAGGTTCTTGATGCATATAGCAAGTAAGCAGAGAAGGGCTTCTACTTCAACGAGCTGCATCCAGTCATCCCTCCAATCACGCCTAAAGTCCCTTCCTCCCAACCGCAGCGTGCTTTCGCCATTGCGTCTGAATAGCCATATACGAGGTGAGCGCTCTACATTGTCAGTCCAGCAACCCGCACAACGTTAAGAAGCCACTAACCCTAGGATACCGATGACACCGTCGTTCAAGTTGGTATAGCCAAGGTTGGTGGCCGGAATCCAGAAGTCGCACGAGTCGGATACAAGCTGCGACAACAATGTCTGTCTTTGCCTGTCTTCGTGAGCCAGAAGTCCTTCAAACGCAGACATTTTCGCAAGCACTCACGCAAGCAGAGCTCGGCCCTTCTCCCTTCGTTCCTCTTCATCCCGGACCCGCTCTTCCGGCGTCTTCTCGTTGATCTCCCGCCTGGCGATGCTGTTGGACAGGGCGAACCTACGTCCATCTGCACGGAGCTTGACGAGCGATGAACCGGTAGAGACAAGGGAGAGGGAGATGCCGAGCAACCAGGATTTAAAGGCGAATCGGTTCAACCTGGTCAATTGGCTACTCGTCAGAGCTGCAGAATACCAGTAGAGAAAAGGGCAGAGTGAAGGATCAAGAAGCCACATCGATGGATATCTATATTGACGTACTCTTTGTCATAGCGCAAGACTCGGTTGTTGCCCAGCCAAACAATCATCTCAAAGGTATAGTAGCTGGCCATGGCGACTTGTCGACCGATTTGAGTCGTATGAGCCACTTGACCCGCTGTGCCTTGGGATGTCCTACACAGTCAGCACAGAAGTCACAGCTCAGCTATCCGAAGACACATACACAGGTCTAGCAGCAAGCTTGGTAGCTGTCTGGAGGAATTCTGCAGGCTTGATGAGCCGCAACACTGCCGTCAGCTCCGAGTCCTGGACGAAGAAAGTATAGACCGAAGAACAGCCCGCTCACCCTTTCTGCCGGCAGCCAGACCATCTCGAAGACCTGCAAATCTCTGTGCCGTATCGAGAGACCCTTTTCGCAGGAAGTGCCAAACCAAGAGCCTCGACAAGTACTGCAACAGACGCGCGACCTGACACAATCAGCTCAAGCAGTCGAGAGACTTCTTTCACTTTACCTTCTCTCGGCCGAGCGTGGTTGCCAGAACAGCCAGAGTCTGCGACAGCTGCGGATGGAGGATAGTCTGAGTCGCCAAGGAAGCCATGATTGTTGTGAGGTATGGTGCAAAAGCAAGAAAGAGTTGAAGGGAGCACACAAACCACTTTGCCAGCCGCTTATCGATTTCATACCTACCCGAGGGAATTAGGCTTGGAGGTGGGAAAATAGGCCACAGGAATTTTGGATAAGCTGAGTGTCTTGTCGATTATCGATAGCCTTCCTCATCTTTAACCTTCTCTCATTAATCTACTACGACCATGTTCAGGCAGGCGGCAGCAAGCTTGGCGAGAACGGCCGCACCGACATGTTCGAGATGCTTGCTCCCCATCGTTTCTCGTCCAGCTATCCCAGCCTTCCGAGCCATCTCTTCGACTCGTCCGATCGCCTCCAACGGCAACGGCAACGGCAACGGTGCCAGCAGTATCAACTACAACAACAACGACAGGAAACGCAAACCGAAACCTCAACACAAACCGCCCAAGCGACGACTCGAAGCTGCTTCTCAGCCTCTCCGTAACGCCCCATCAGTCACTCGAGGACCGGTCCTCCAGTGTATCGCCCATACCACTGCCGAAAAGTACGACTTGGTCAACCTCGGTGTAGCGCTCACCAACCTCGGTGTGCGATGGGATGAAGTACCGGAAGGAGACCGAGAACGAGCCATTGTCATTGGCCCTTGGAAAGGTCGTGGAGGAGCAGAACGACTCGTTCAAGGAAAAGATCTACCTCGAGTCAACGAGTCCAATCCCAACGAGTTTGAAGAGGAAGACGAGAATTTTGGATTTGGATATGGCGATCGAGGTGAGATATGGGTCTTCAACTCTGGGAGCTTTGTCACTTGGGGCCTGTCGGAGGAGAAGGGAAAGGCGTTCTTGCGGGATGTGATCAGGCGGAAAGGAGCTGGGATTGAGTTTGAGAGGCTGGCGCCGGGAGAATACGAGGTGGAGGAGATGGACTTTGTGGTCGATCCGGATGCGAACACGGCGATACTGGGGAACCTCATCTTGCTCGGTACACCGCCTGATCTCAATTCGTTCCCCCATTCGCCTTCGCTCGCGTCGCTCTTGGTGAGGTATACCCTCTCGTTGGCTATCACCAGGTCGAGCTCGTTGTCCGTATTGGAGGATCGGCTGGATCGACACATTGCCTCGGTATCGACTCTTCCCAGGGCACTAGCAAAGACGGGCGCTCAACCGATGGGGAGAAGAGAGGTGATTAGGAAGCTGGGCGAGTTGATGACGCTACGTATGGCGGTCAATACTAGGGGAGGTGGATTGGAAGATACACCAGAGGTGAATTTGACACAAATACCTCTGCGATGTCGGCTGACGTACTAGATATATTGGTCGGAACCAGAGCTAGAGTGTATGTCTTTCTCGATCTCGATGCGAGGTGGGATGCTGATTCTGTAGCCTACTTTGACTCTATCGCTACCGAATTCGAGATCAAGGAGCGTATCGAGACCTTCAACAAGAAGATCGACTATGCTCAGGAGATCCAAAGCTCGCTACGTGCTCTGTTGACCGAAGCTTCAGGACATCGTATGGAGGTCATCATCATCCTTCTCATCGCTGTCGAGGTTGTCATTGTGAGTTCTACCTCTATTCTGACTGACGATGCCCGCTGACATTCAGGTTTTGATCCGAGAAGGACCAGAACTCGTGCACAAGCTCGTCACACCTTTGTTGACACAAGCGCGGAGCATGCTGGGCATACATGTGCCGGAGGACGAAGATCTGCGCACTTTGTCAGACGAGATATCCCGTCTAGGTCACGACACGACCGACACGTCGAGCTCGCACCTGGGTTTGCTTCCCTCTTCTCGACTATCTTCGCATCATCCATACCACCAGGGCGAGAGCGACGTCCGACTCGTATAGATCTGTATCTGTAACTTTCAGTTGTAGTGCATGCAAAACCCCTCACCACTATGCCTAAACCCGCCTCCATCCAAAACCGACGATATATTTTAGATACGATGCATACTAATCCTGAGGTCGGTCATCAACATATGTACAAGCAATATCTCTTCCAGCCCCCTCGTCCACTACCACCCCAAACCTGGCCACGCGCATGGGCAAGTTTACCACTCCATCTTCTTTGCGCCCTCCCTCTTGGGCAAAGCGACGACCTTTCCACCCTTCTTTGCGTACCCAACACCGTCCAACCAAGGCCAGACGGCCGTTCGTCGTTCCTCAAACTTTTCAATGCATTCCCTCTTCTCCAGCGTCAATCCAATGTCATCCAGACCGTTGAGGAGACAGTGTCGTCGGAAGGCGTCAATCTCGAACGGAATGGTGGTTCCGTCTGGTCGGATGACGACGTTTTGTTCCAAGTCGACAGAGATCTCTTGTCCCGACTCGGCGTCGTCATACAGCTTGTCGAGATCGGCCTGAGGCAAGACGAGGGGAAGCATACCGTTCTTGAAACAGCTGCACCTGTCAGCGATATATCACGTAGGGCTTTGTTGTGTACTCACTTGGTTCGGAAGATATCACCAAAGGAAGGCGCCATGATGCATCGGATACCAAAGTCGAGCAGAGCCCAAGGAGCATGCTCTCGAGACGATCCACAACCAAAGTTGTCTCCCTTGCAGACGAGCAAAGTCGAGTTCTTCCATGGCTCCTTGTTGAGCGGGAAGTCGGCAATCTCCTCGCCAGTCTTGACGTTGTATCGAGCCGGCCAGAAAAGAGCCGATCCGAGACCCGTCCTCAGAAGAGTCTTCAAAAACTGCTTGGGGATGATCTTGTCGGTATCGATGTTCGACTCCCAGAATGGCGCAGCGATACCTCGAACAATGTTGAACTTGGGCAGACCGGCTGAAGCGGCAGCAGCTTGCTTGACGGCGGTTTGGTTGTCAGGGTCAATCTCGGTAGCCTCGAC
>JALPCD010000012.1:0-44214 GCA_026538415.1 Cryptococcus sp. GC_Crypt_1
CGAAGGACAGCTGAAAATCCTGGATGACTCGCTGCATGGTCATGACCCTTGCATCGTGACTTGCTCATTATAAGTGGTAAATCTACGCAATCTCTATGTCGCCAACGGAAGCCCACCTTCACATCCTCGCTCCAGCTTGACAGCTGACAGCTTCCGGCTCCACTATGTCCCGCCCGTTCACACCCAGCGCCTGAGCTATCTGCTTTAGCTCTGCATGATCCGCCGTATGAACCATTTTGTGGAAGAAGAGCACGGAGCCGTCTACGCATTAGCCAAATCAACCAGCCTGGCCGTCTCATCTAGACTCACCTTTATCAAGCACGAGCTCTCCTCCATTCTGGCTTTTCGGTCCCACAGCATTGACGTGCCCGATGTGCTTCATGGGCCCATCCTTGATAGACCTCCACGTTCTCGATACCATCCCTCCCAGATCCTTCTCATACTCCTTCTCTTCGCCCGCTTTCGAGCCTGCCAATGTCGACGTGAAGCCGAATATCTTGTAGAGCTCGAGGGAGGAATTGCCATATACAGAGTAAGGAGTGTGTGTGAGCTCAATGTAAGCTGGGATGGGAGATGAAGCGCCGCAGGAGATGACCAGGACTGTAAGATTAGTCTCCATCATGCCGACCCACCTTGACGATGTACGTACTGGTGGTATCTGTCGACAAGGCGGACGGCGGTATAGACTGATGCAGCTGCTTCACGTATGCCTGGCAGTTGCCGCACCCTGCATTATCAGTATCGGTCCGCGAGAGTCGTACGGGAGGGAGGCTCACAGAAATGCCTGATGAATAGGATGGCCGTCTTTTTCCCCTTGACCAGCTCGCCCAAGCGGTGTTGCTGCCCATCTTTGTCCACAATCTCCACTTGGTATGCCTTGTCGAGCTCTTCTGGTGTCGGAATGGTGGTCATGATGTCGCAGGAAAGGTGAAGCTGGTTAAAGGTCAATGCATGATTCGCCATGAGACGATTGCTATCGTATCACCATTATTATTGTTATTGAACAGCGGACTTTGCACCATCTCCCTCCAGTATCCCTAATGATCATTATAATTATTTTGTAATGCTTTGAGATCTCATTAGTTTACATCAGCTTCGTCGACACCAGACGCGTTTTGAACAAGTCACGCGCGTCAACTTTCCTCACGATCTCATCTCCACCTCCCTCTCACCTCTTCAACACGACCGCCCCACCTCGTACAGCATGAACAGGCGTGGTCACCTTTCGCACAAAGTGCCCAATGTCAAACTCCGACCAGCTCCCGCTCCGAACGCTGCCAAACGAGTCAAGCGAAACCGAGACGATGTACAGGTGGAAGAGGTCTGGAGGGAGCAGTATTTCGACGAAGAGGAGGATGGGGAGGATGTGAGCTTGTCGGGTGGGACGAGACCTTGGACAAAGGTCGTCATCACTTTTACGGGTCTGGAGGACAAGGTGACTTTATCATATTGGACGGTCGGAGGGAGAGAGCTAGGCTGATGAGCAGACTCAGTTGACGACGATGGTGAAAGAGCTGGGAGGGATGGTGGAGAGTGCTTTGACGGTGACGGTCACCCATGTCGTGGCTGATGGGGATGGATCGCCAAAATACAATGTGAGCATCCCGCCCACTCGCTGCTGCTATGAAGCTGACTTTCAAGTATGCCATCGAGAATCGGATACCGGTCATGACTCCCGAATGGATCAGAAAAGCACACGAGAGCTGGATTGGCGGGAGCGACCTCGACCAGGAGGAGCATCAGGAGGGGCACTACCTCATGCCTTTTCGAGGTCTCACCGTGGCTATATCAGGCATAGAAAATCGTACATTATCTCTTGCCTCTTAAAAGGGGAAAAGCTGACCAGATAGTCGACAGAAGGAAACAAATTATCAAGCAGGTCAACTCCCACGGCGGGACATACTCGAAAGATCTCGATCGGACATGCACTCACCTCATATCCGCCGTGACCGCCACCTCGGACGCGAAATCGAGCGAGAAGGTCAGATGGGCATTGAAAGAGAACCAGACGAGAGATGTGGCTAGGAGGAGAGGAAAGAAGGCGGTGGATGTGGAGAATATCAAGATACTGTACGAGGAGTGGATTTGGGACTGTGTGGCGTATAGAGGGAGGTGGAAGGAGGAGACGTACGATGCGAGAAAGCCAAGACCGAGAGGCAAGGTTACAGCTGGTGAGTGGGTTGTCACACTGGTGCGATTGAAGCTGACTCGGCAGAGGACGTGCTGGCTGGTAGACCGTTCAAGGTGCAAGAGGAGGAGGAGGAAAAGCCAGAGTCCAAGAAGGAAGAGGACAGTGAGCCGGCGGCCATACGCAAACGCAAGACGAGCAACTTGGCGAACCTGGTCGGCAACCTCATATCGACAACGGTCAAGGTGGAGCCGAAGACAGATCAGCGAGAGGAGGAACAACTCGACGGGTCAGCGATGCCGGAGGCTGGTCCGTCGAGGTCGGCGATTGAGAAGCAGAGCAACGACCCTTTGGCTGCGATTACCAAGGAGGAAGCACGGGTGGTACGGCGCCTCGCACCCGATCGACAAAATTCGATCCTGCATCGCCTGCGAGCTTCCGCTTTCGAGGAGCCATCTTTGACTGCCGCCGAAGCGTCTGGTCGCCAATTCACCGACTCCAGGCCGATATCCAGCTTTCCTCCGACTGCTCCACCGAAAGCAGCGACACCGACGACTCAGCCTCTACGTCTTGATGAGCCGATTGTCCGGAACCAGGAGGACGACTTGGTACCAGATGTCAAGTTCTACGACGGGCTGCGCTTTTGTCATGTGATTGAGGAGGAGTGTGTGGGCTTGGAACAGGCTCTGCAGGTCCATGGCGGTGTCTTGGTTTCGGATGAGGATCGTCTAGCGGGAACCGAGGTGGACTATATCGTTGTCAGACTGTACGTTCTACACCAGCAAGGCGTAGCTGATCTATCAGAAGCAGCCGTAACCGACCTATAATACCGGATGGAATGCGTCAACCGGAAATCGTCACCGAATGTTGGGTCGAGGCTTGTTGTTTTGAGCATCGCATGAAGTCGCCCGACGAGCATTTGGTATTTCGACCTCTATCTGCGCCCATGCCAATACCCGGTGCCGAAGACCTCAACATACATCTCTCGAGCTTGTCGACAGGTGATACAGTCTACACCAAGCGCTTACTGAAAGCCATAGGTGAGTGCTCATTGCCACGCAAGGATGTATGCTGATGATTCAGGGGCAAGGCTCTCCGAGAAGATGAATCGCCAGACCACACACCTAATCTCGACGACTAACGACTCTCCGAAAGCGATCAAAGCGCCTGAATGGGGCATCAAGCTCGTACAGCAGTCTTGGCTTTTGGCGATGGGAGTGCAAGGGAAAATTCTGCCGGCGGAGCCATACCTTCATCCACTTTTGCCCAAACGCAATGCGTCCACCATACCACTTGGACGTCGCCTGGTCCCGTCTGAGGCGTCCATGGCGAACATGTCGGTGGTCCTCGACGTCGGTGCTCCGACTTACGAGCGAGGGCAGGTCGCACCACCCAGCAGTACGCCCTACGATCAGCTCATCCCACCCCTATCGAAGACGTCCCAGATCTCGCCATCTCGACAACTCAAGATGACCCCGACCCATATTGGCGACGAGGAGAATGCTGGAGAGGCGTCGATCACCTCACATTTCGGCGGAAGGTCGAACGATCTGACTAACATTCTCTCTCCACCAAAACACGAGACGGAAAGAGTGCTCAACAATGCCGAAAAGGACGATTCGCAGAAATTCGGCAGGACCGTCTCGGCTCCTCCTGAATCTGGATCGCACAAGACGGATACCCCTGTATCGATCACAAACCCGCTGAGGGGATCTTCGACGGGTGGACCGATCAATCTTGCCAACATAGGGAAGAAGGACGTGACAGATGTTCTGAGGCAGCTCGTCGAGCAAAGCGAGGCGGCACCGGTTTCCAAGTCTAGAGCTGTAAGTTTATGACTTGCGCGACAATATACACGTAGCTGATTGGTATAGCCGCGCCGGTCCAGGACAGCTTCCAGACTTCGACAAGGCGGCTCGGGTCGAGTCTCGTACAGCCCTGCAACGTCCGCTGGCTCACCCCTCAAACGAACTTCACCCGACCTTTTCGATCCCGACAACTCGGTCCACGAGGCAGATGAGACGACAGAGCCGGATCTCGCGGCGGAAGGAGCAAACGGAGGATGGGCCGAGGAGTCGATAAGGGTCAACTATGTGGATCACGATGCGGAAAAGCAGAAGAGGAAGCTGTTGGCTGCGATTGCTGGACAGCCGAGCAGGAAGAGTACGAGGGAGGAAGGAACAAGGGTGAGCCCCAACAAGCGGGCCAAGAGGTGATGCCGCGGCTCTTGCTGGGTGCTTGGGCAACGGGAAAGTGTCTTGGTGGAGACCGCTGCGGAAGACTCAGTGTGGAGAAGGTGGTCGCAAATTGTGCGATTACGTCCATGTTGTTAGACTAGATAGTGTAGACGGTTATGCTCGAGATGTACTCGTACACTCATAGTATGATACGCATGAGCCGGGGGTGCAGCTGTAACTTAAGTCAAGTCACTCTGCTCGTGTCGAGGGGGTTACGTAAGATGGCTTTTGACCTGGCCGATAAGACCGACCCTCCGATTTACGTTTCAGCGGCACTCCGAGCCTTTTACCAAAGGCGGTCGACGACGACGACAATAACGACAACGACGAGGAGGAGGGGTTAGTTGATCGTCTGAACATCATCTCTGCATTCAATCATCAGCTATTCTCTTCGCCTATCCATCGTTGTATCTCGTCGTCTCGACCTAGTTGTATATCAAGGCAACAACGACGATCTTTCGGAACCCGCTCCAACTCGATCTCTCCTTCCTCCGACCTTCGCATCCCTTTCCAAAACCCCTCGCCCGATCACATCAACTTGCAGACCAGCTTCTCGCTCGTTCACATAGCTGTATAGGTGAGTCTTATAGTCTGATCTCCATCTGGGTGGTAGACAGTGTGGCTATGGGGAAAAGGAGAGCAGTTGCCGGGCAATACATGGAGGGCTAGCGGAGCTGGAGCCAGGCTTGATGCTATCCTTTGATGTCCCAGACCCTTGCCTCATCATCACTACCATGCACACGTTCGATACCACCTCACTCAAAGATTCTTCCACTATCGACACTCGCTGATCCTCGTAGTTTGCCATAACTATCCGCTCGTCACTTCGATCCAAGGCTATCACTTGCCTGACACCTCGTCCCGCCTCCTCCCGCTAGACTAGACAACTCTCCTCCAGGATCCAATATACTCTACTTCCACCCCCCATCTCCGCCTTTCGAGTATGTCTTCGCCCGTCAACTCGAAGCAGATCATGTACAATCCTAAATCCTACTCCTCTTCATCGCATCAGCTTGTCACGCCGACCGGAACTCCACCCAATTTCCCGCCCACCTTTTCAGAAGCTCGGCTGTCCCAATTGTTGTCCAACTTTGATCATGGGACGCACAGCTTTGACAGGGCGGAGAGGGACACTCGGGAAGCACGAAGAGGTTCTTTCAACGATGGTGAGTCGTTCGGGACATTACCCCCATGATAGCTTTTGACTGATGTCGGTCGCAGTATTCCCACCTCGACAGGGATCGGGTAGACGACCATCTTTCCTCTCTTCACTCTCCCTCACTCGACCAGGATTCGGCTTTTCCTCTACGCCTTCGTCCGGCACATCGACACCGGTTCATACACCGAATTCTTCTGCCGCTCAACCGAAAGATCACCTGCTAGCTGGATTGGCCATGACCAAGTCGACGCCTTCTCCCGCTCAACACGATCCTATCGCCAGACCAAAGTCTACACCGGCAAATGTCGTCTTGGACAAGGAGAGGCCAGTGATGGTACCGCCTCCGATGGAAATGCAGAGAAGCAATACACTGCCGCAGAAGGTCTCTGGAGGATTTGGAGCGGTGCAAGGGATGGAGAAGCATCACATGGGGCATTTCGAGGAGAAGCGACACTTCGATCCGTCCAGAGAGCCTCGACTGCTCGGTTTGCTCTGAGGTGTTGCAGGGGGACTGGGAGGGAGGAGGGTGGAGCAAAGGACGGGCTACTTGGACGGATGGCCCACATTGTCCCGCGTTGTAAGCATAGAGAGTTCCCTCGAGCATTATTGTACATCCCCGTCTGCGCTGTTTGTGAAACGAGATCTTTGTAGCTATATGCATTCCATCCACAGTGCGATACCCACAGCCATATTGGACGTGACTCTCACGCTTGGTCTCTCGATACCTCATCGCCCTCGTCCGTTGGACAGTGGCCCCTTCAAGCCATGCCGGGCGGAAATAGTTGTATCCCCGTGATCATTCCATCGCCAGCCAGTGCTGCATCCTTTCGACTCTATATACATAACTCTCATCGTGCTCACATAGCTGCTCAACCTCGTCGTCACCGCTATACCGCCCACCATGCACACCTACACATCGCTGCACCGTTAATCCACCTCCTTCTACTCGAAAACATCGTGGATTGCCAACCGCGTTGATGCGCTCTTCTGCGGATCCACCTCGGTAAAGAGGACTTGTCGAGCGCTGTGGACATCAGAGAGCGCATTTTGAGCACTCGTTTTCGAAGGGAGTTTGTAAATGTCGAAACACAGCTCCGGAAACCCGTTGCTGGTGAAGGCCTGCGACAGCTCGGCCAGCACCTTGGTGTACGCATCCCGCCTCTCTTCTCGCTTTGGCTTGTTCTGCCCCTGTTCATCCTCCCAGCTCCAAAGAACAGACTGCACCTGCTGCATAAGCTCTTGGGCACCTTCTTCCGTCTCAAGATCGTTTTTCAAGGTGCCGAGTTCGACGACGGACCGGTCTTCCATCTAGTAGTCACGCGGCTCAGCTACGACAAAGCTCTTGTCCGAGGTGATGACTTGCACAAATGGGTCCTTCGGTCGATGTTTCGCAGATTGCACACCTACCCATGGATACTGCATACCGGTGGAATTGGTCACCATGGTAGAGTTCTCCTTGACGGTGTCCCAGCTTGGCTCCTCCTCGGCATTCGTGTGCACTCTGATCGCGTAGGGCCGTCCATGATTCAGATCCTTCTCGACGGTTCGACGGATAGCCGTTTCGAAATTGTCGAACAACTGGGCCACGTCTTCGGGACTGAATAAGTCTTTGGGGATGATTCCGTTTTCCGACTCGTTTGTATCGTAAAAGTTCAGCTCCGTCCTGTTGGCGCACGCTGCAGCCAGGATCGTCCAGATCTCCTCCTTGGTCGGGGGATGGTTGGTGTCGAGATGCTCGATATAGAGAGATACCTTCCGGATCTCGCTGCCCGTATCCGTCATGCCAAAGTGCCAGGGTTTGATCCAAAAGGTGGTGGTCGTGGCGGCTGCCGAGTCATTTGCTGGAGAGCTGCTAACCGGTCGACCGACCGAGGTAGGGTCAGGCACTGCAGAAGAGCTTGATGCCGACATGACGAGGGGAAGCAAGAGGTAAAGAGGTGAAAGTCTCCTCTTCCAGCCTTATATATATGGCGACAGCGAGCGGTTCCCAAGGGTCCGAAGGCGGCTCTGTTTGTTCTCTTCACATGAGAAACCATCCCTTGCTCGTCGCGTTTCACTGTGGTCATCCCTTCAACCGAGATAAGATCACATGTCGCATCTAGGCAATCAGAAGAGGGTCTTTCCCCTTACCATTCCATGTTGCTCCTCAAGACAAAAGTCGGTGGTGGTAATGTGAGAAGTGATTGTCAGATCCTTTGACGAGAAGCGATGTCGAGCCGTTGCCGTTTCGAAAGTCTGTGGGAAAATAATCGACTTGATGAAAAGGGCGGTCCAATTCTCACATGCGATCCCAGTAAACATCCTGTCGGAAGTCGTCGAGTTGCCCAGAGTGCAAGGCTCGGCGAAAGGCGCTTCATATAGAGGACAACATATTATACAGTACGATTATGACAAGATCTGAATCATCAGCTCATCCAATATGAACCTTTGAGAAGCGACACTCACAGCTAGAAGAATCACAGCGAGAACCACGACCAGAATGACCAAGAGACACGCCATCCTTCTCCCTGCTTTCCTCTGGTACTCGTGCGCCGTGGTGAGCTCGTCTGCTGCCGAAGAGGTGTTCTGTGCAACCGAGGTGATATTAGACTCGATGTTGTCTGCCTATCAGCTCGCCCTTCTGAAGTGATTTAGAAGTCGGGATGGACTGACCAATGAGACCTCCCTGTTGCTCTACTATCGTCCCTAGATCCCGGAAGATGTCGTTCAGCTCGTGGATGCCTGTCTCTATCTCCCTAATCTCGGCTTCTCGCTCAGCAATCAAGGTCTCCTGGAACTCTAGCTCTTGCGGCGAAACCCTAATCGGTCAGCCTGGATCGGGCACTACAAGAAAAAAGAGATAGAGACTTACTGCTGAGCTTGTTGTTGCGTCTGCACCTGCTCCAGCTCCACACTTGATCTCGGTTCGTCCACCCTACTCGTCAGCGAAAACAATGGACAACAGGGGCGAGGTGGACCCTACCTGTCATCATCGACCAGCTCTTCTACCCTCCTCTTCTGATTCTCGACGCTTGATCTCTGCTTCTCCGCAGACAGCTTCTGCACCCGTTGAAAGGCGGTTATGGCACTACCAAACTCCCTCGACAGCTTGGTCTGTACCGGTTTCCGACTCGCCTAGACCGTCAGCATCGCTCCTCTTGCGAATAGAGTAGGCAGGCAAGGAAGAGACGTACGTGTGGACCACCAGCGGGAAAGGTCGCGAGCGTCTTGACGTCGTCTGTGGACTTCTTCACCATATCCCTCGTCGCCTCTGTCAGATTGTGTCTAATCATCCATCAACCCTTCTCGTCCCAATGAGGGGTGTGAGGGGGGATGACTTACAAGCTAGACCGAAGAGCCGGCCCATCCGCCTGACTCCCCAGCTTGTCTACCAGCCGCTGGATCCCCTGAACATTCGATTGCACCTTGAAGATCTGTATAGATACAGAGTCCTTGACCGAGGTGAATGCCTTGTCCTCATCTGTATCATCAGCCCCGCACCGCATGTTCGAGCCATCTGGGATAGAAGAGGGTCAGAATGCGGACTGACCTCCTCCTGGGCCTCTGAGCAGAGGTTGGGACGCTTCTCCTCGTTCTAGGTCGTTGAAGGACATGATGCTCGAGGTGGTGGTGGTGGTGAGTATAGTGGCAAGATGGGAAAGTGGAGATGAGGTGAACGGACGATCCCTTGATTTCCGTTGTTGCCAGATTTGGACGCGACCGAACCGTCGGACTGTTGCCTGACTTTCGATCACTCCATCCATTTCGAAGGCGCAATCCTCGACGAGATATGCACAGGTAGCCATGTCCAGGTCTCCTTCAGCATTGTGAGCTTCTTCGGGTTCTTCAGGCTCGTGTGGGGACATGACGAAAATGCGACCTGGGCTGATAATCAGGCCGACGAGGATTACAGCCCATTCTTCGGCGCTCATATGCCAAGATACCGACCTACGGGGGGAAATCACCATAGGCGAAGGGACGATTATCCACCCCAAAGCGACCATATCAGGTCTAGGAGGACCCATAATCATCGGTAAAAGTTGTGTAGTCGAAGAGACAGCGGTGATCGTCAACAGGTCAGTCTCTCTACGACCTTGCTCTATAGGGTCAAGAAGCTGACAAGCAGGGCGAAGAGTCCAATGATCATTGGGGACCGCAATGTGTTCATGATAGGCTGTCGTGAGGCGTGTTCGAAATGGTAAGAGGGAGCAAGGCTAATAACCAGGGGTCGAAAGCCCAAGTGTTGGAGACGATAATGTCTTTCATCCAAGATGCAAGGTGTCCAGTCTCGTTCATGTCACAAACAGCTGCAACATTTGTGAGTCCAGCCAGACCATACTTTTCCTTCCAGCATTGTGCATTGTGCTCTCCCTCGTCTCTCACGTGATGGCATGTTGTCAACCGATCGGCGAGCTGTTGGCTGACCATTATTAGATCCTGGCACTGTAGTCCTTCCCCTCGACCTTTCTGCCGAGACTGAAGAGGCCTTACCTCCCTATACGGTCGTCTATGGTGCAGAGTCCCTACGCCGGACATGGGATGCAAGTGGGGAGACGGCAGAGAAGCTTGTACGGGAGAAGCATCTCGAATTCTTGAGGGAGATTATGCCAAAGTGAGCTGCTAGCTAAACATCAGACCGTCTCGAGGAGGATCGCTAATCTGGTTAGATTCAATCGGATGAGGGTGGTGTAATGATGCGAGAAATGCTAGAAATGCATGATACGACTTGGTAGGGTATATATGAATGCTATAGTATAACGATGATAATGCAATGCTACAATGCGCTGTCCCCTCAAGACTCTCTGCCTACTCGTTCGACGTTTCATTCCATTCTTCATAAACGGTACACCTGGTCTCTGCGAGAATGTTTCGATCGACTTGCGTGAAGATCCCTCGTGACGTTCGCCAGCTCTTTCCAGAACCGAGGAGGCACGACCGATCCTTCACAAACGAGCTGTACGCGTCAATTGGGCCTCATCTTGGAAGAGACGCGCACTCACCTCGTTGTAGCTGAACGTCCGGTCCACGTTCAGAACCATATCCTTCACTCTGATGTTTCGCAAGAAGATGCTCTCTCCCGGTGCTTGAGATTCCACAACGTATAGCTCGTCGTCCCTCTCCAACGTGTACGTCTCCTCTTCCAGACTGATAGTGAAGGGCGCCTGGGCGATAGGTCGTTTGGCCATCGGGATGTCTTCGTCGACAGGTGCGGTGAGCATGTCAAAGAAAGTGTTGACGGATTCTGGTATAGCAGCGACGTCGGTGGGAACTCCAGGCGTGATGGACAGTCTAGCATCGACGGGTCTGCATATTGTCAGCTTGATCTCTGTAAGGAGAAGTTCTGGACGTACCGATCTGGCATCATGATGTCCACCTCGATGATTGGGACCTTCTCCGCTACGAACGACTGCTTTGCCCCGCTCGATCCTCCGACAGCCTCCACAGGGGATTGAGGCTGCTTTGCTATATCCGCCGCGCCCTCCGCAGCAAAGTCGATCGCTCCGCCTTCCATCGCATCCGTCACAAAGTCTTCTCTGACTTGCGCTGCTTCTTCTGCCTCTGCTCCTTCAGATTCGGCCCGGCCCGTGACCTTCACCCGCTCCTGCCCAGCCTCTGCTTGGCTGAATGGCAAGCCCAACGCTTTCGCCTCTGCTTGCCTGTCTTCCTCCTCCATCTCCGCAATCATGGCGTCCAACTTGGACATCCAGTCCTCTGTCTCTTCTGACTTCTTCTTCTTCTCTTCCACGACCGGGTCATCTGATCGAGCTTCCAGAAACGTGTGCGTGAGTGTGAGGCGAGTCTGACCGTCCGAGCTGCGGTATTGAAGCCGACGTCGATGAGTGGGTGTATTGCGAAGGGCATAGTGGGTCATGACAGGTGTGAGGCTGTATCATCAGCTCACGAGGAATTCCAAGAGGACGCAAGGCGCTTACGATGGGGCGAAGAGTGGAGGTAAGGTGTCCTTGAGCCGGTGCTGCGACTCGATCAAAGGCCATGAGCCGGGTACAGGGGAGGACAGTACGCTGCTTGCACTCGAGCTCTCGTGTCGTAGCAGCAAATGACCGAATCTATATCTAATCAGCCCGACACTCAACTTCTGATTGGTTTGACTTACGTGAAGGTGTAGATGTTGTCCTTCTGACTTTGACCGAGACTTTGCATATACTCCTGCGCGTTGCTGATCGACGTATTGGGCGTCAAAGGGAAAACCTGCCCATCTTCCAACGGCTCATCCCGATGTATCGGCTCGAGATCCGTCTTTAAGTGACAATCTCTTACCTTGCGAAGTCGGTAGAAGACTTCGCCATATCCCGTCCGGAGATTCTCCCATGGGACCAAAAGCGACGGCGCAGAAAAGAAAGGCGAGACGGTGAAGACTTCGCTTGGGGAGTATGATGTAGAGGTGGTCGAATCGTCGGTTTTGGGCGGGGCGATGACTGCCTGGGATCGGAAGCTGGATAGCACTTGTGTCTAGGTCGTTAGCCAATATTTACATGGACCATGTGGGTATGCTTACTCTATAGGAGGCGACCTGGAGAAAGTGTCGTGCGAGAGCAGCTTTGACGGGATTCATTGTCGATATGCGGGTCTGCAGTGAGCCATATGTCGCAACCCTCATGTCAACACTCACAGCTGCGGGGGCAGGACGGTCCAGATATACACCAGTGACAGTCGAGACGAACTGCAAAAGACCCATCGGTGGGATAAAGCCATATAGATCGGCTTGAGAAACTTCTAGCAGCGTCATGTGCTGCAACAGTAAGCTCGATAGTTGGAACTGCGAAGTCGACTCACAGTGCCCCGTTGCGCTACCATATGGTCCAGCTTCTGCAGGCCGTTTTCCTCTCCTTCCACCTGTAAAGCTCTCCCGCTTGTCTCTGCTCCTTCGTCGTTTACAGCCGGGACAACCGCAAAGCTGATTCCGTGATTCAGCATGAGGTCGTGAAGGACTTTCGTGTCTTGCAGGAGGAGGTACAGCTCGTTGTCCGGCAGATTGAGCACTGCCCATCAGCCGACATCACCACAACCAACATCACTCATAGATCGACGACGTGCCTTTTGTAATTGTCGGTCTCGCCTCTTCTCCGGTGCTCGCCTTGGCTTCCGGGACAGGCCACCCCAACCTCCTCATCAACGTCTGTATCAAGATCGGCTTGGTCGTCCTGCTATCCGCCCTGGAAACCGTCCGCAACTGCGAAACGACAAAGGACTGGTTCATCCTCTCAAACGCAGCCTTGTACCTCGCCCGATAGGTCTTCCTCGGGTTGGTCTTTCTCCTCTTCAATCCGTCGGGCGTGAACTCCGCATCTGGTTCTTCGACATCTTCCTCGAACGGGGGGTTGTCGAGGATACTGACAATCTGCTCTTCCACCGATTGGTCAGATTTGACGAATTCCACGTCGGAGGGGCTGTCGGGGTCGGACGAAATGGGTTGCAGTCGGTCGAGAGTATGAGACGGTGGGGCGAGGGGTTCCAGCGGGTTTTCGGCGGTTCCAGCGAAAGACGCTTGTTTGAGTCCTTGGGCGAATCGTTGGGCTTTGAGGACGGCCGATTTGTGTTTCGAAGGTCGCTTGACTTTCCCAGAGACGCCGCTGGCATTCGAGGAGGAAGCGGAGGAAGCGGAGGAAGCGGAGGAAGCGGAGGACGAGGTGAAATGTCGAAATGGACGATGAGGTCCAGGGAGGTATGACGGTTGTCGAGAGGGCTCGCCCGGGGCACAGTCGCACTGTCGAGCCAGCAGAGTAGTAGCTCTACATCTGGTGGATGACGAGCTCGCTGCTCTGATCGACAGCATGGCCGGCGAGATGGTATCGTCAAGGTGTGAGTCAAATGTCGTTCGATGTTGATGATATTGAAATTTCAGAACCGGCTCAAAGCTCGACCTTCGATGACCAGACTCGATTTGGTTCCGCCTCGACCTGGAACAAGCTCATATCGACGGCCAGCAAGCATGCATGTAGAGCACGACCGGGGAACGTATACCTGGGTAGCGGGGAGCAGACTAGTAGCGTCGCCTGGGGTCATATGCTGCCTGTAGACGGCTTGAAAAAGAGAAAATCGCTGAGGACAGTAAGAAAGATCGTCACCCCTCTCGGTTTCAAAACCTCTCGTCCCATCCGTATCGCTCAACGAAAGCCTTGAGAGCAGTCTCCATAGCTCCTCCCTTGATGTCCTTCTTGCCAGGTAGAACCTCCACTGCATCGCCCTCCAGCTCATCTGCCGCACTGGGGTTGGTATACCATTCCTTGATCTTCTCCCGGCATTCCTGAACCGTATACCACGCTCTGCCCCGCTGGTCCTGCTCTGGCCTGAGAGTCAGCTTAGATGCAGAATGTGGTGAGATGATGAAGATAGTGGAGGAGCTGCACTAGGACAGGGGGAGGTGGAGGTAGGGTACCGACTGACCAGTCTGGCAGAAGGCTCGACTCGCTCGTTGATACAGCATGAACGTGCCATACCGCCGCCCGCTTGTGTGCTTTCGCAGCTGCCATCTCTAGCATCATGAGTCGTTCTCCATCGGACGGTACATCAAGACTTTCGGGTGATCCAGCTACAGAAAAGCGTCAGCAAGATCTTCGCAATGGCGAGAGGTAGAGCGGAAGGGAGGCCGACCTTCTTCATATGCCTCTCGTACCGCTGCTTGGCCAGACGTCTCGCCCTCCTCGATGCCGCCCTTGGGCACTACACGTCAGCGATGTCACAAGATGGATAAGACAGAAGAGGGTAGGAAGGAGGGATGGGCACGCACAAATCCAGAGATTCGAGTGTTTCCTAGAGGTCACCATCAAGATCTTCTTCGATTCCGGGTCGAAGACGATGGCCAAGGCGACATGTCGAGGTCCTTTGTCTTTCGGCATATCCAAGACCCCACCTTGCGTCCAGGCTATATATACTGTTAGAAGGCAGGTAAGGGTCGATGGGACGATATGTAGTGCATGGTAGAGTGTCAAGATGCAAGTAGCTGGATACTCGTAGAGTACTCGTAGGGCTCAAAGGAGCGTGACGCAAGTCGGATTCCCACTCTTTGCCGGCTACTCGCAAGGGAGCTCCAAAACCCTTTCAACCCCTCTCGACTCTCATTTCTCAACCCACCACTCGGCACTGAAATACGTTGAGTATAGATCTTACTTTCGTATCATACCCACGACAAGGCTCTATCTCTCTCGGTGGACAGTACGTGGAAAGACTGCGCCTGCTCGACCGATTGACCCGCCGCTCGCTGTTTCGACCAGACGCTCCCCGGCTGTTTCCCTCTTCGTCCTTTCCGACGAAACCCAACAACACCGCATTACTTCTGTTCTATCCGAGCATCCCTGGAACCACTCACCCCCTTCACTCCTCCATCTTCATCCTCTCCACGAGCTGTTACTGGATCGCACAACGCTACGACCTCGATGACTTGAACGATCTTTCTCTCTCGCTCTTTCAGCATGATCGACCAGATACTAGGTCGTCCATCCCCCACCATCAGGCGACACCAGATCCTCCTTGTCCTCTTCTTCTGGCTATGGCGTCTGTACAAGGGTGATGGAGCGCCTCTACCCCCTTCTCGCACAATCTCGGCGATTGGGCCTGGACCAAGTGGGAGGAGTAGCGGGTTGGCAAGGGCGAGTAGGAGAAAGTCATGGGCTTGGAAATTATGGGTTGCCCTGGTGGGAAGGAGGGCGGTAGCGTGGATAGCACGGATCAATGACCGACTCAGTGAGCTTGTCTGCTCATACCTGCGAAGTCCTTCGAAGCTGATGCAAAATACAGAAAACTTTACACCGTACCAGTTGATACTTGGAACCCTTACCGTTGTCTACGCACTGAGGCATGTTGGCGATATCTTTGGTCTAGGTAGTGAGTCTCGGTATCGTATGCGGAGGGGAATCCCAGCTGACAGTCATTAGTACCCGAACCCTTGGCTAGTCTTGTACGTTAATCAGGTGCAGGAAGAAGAGTGCTTGGGGGCTGACATGCAGTACACACGTTCATATTATCGAGCGACCTATGTCAATACGGCTCTCGATGCTGGATTCGCCTCGGCCATGACTATACGTCCGAAATGGCTCAAAGATATCTGCAGCGTCCTATTCGGAGTGTACTACCTGGTCTATGCGAGCGAGGGAGACGAAGTGGTAAGCCATTCAAAACATGTTTTCGTGATAGTCATGCTGACAAGACTAGCTGAGAAAATTTAGAGCTTTATGTACGGTCGAGATGCTTCGTGTCACCTGGGAGAAGACGAACAATCCATATGCAAGTCTCTCTGGTTCCAAACATAATCACCCGGCTGACGACTTAGATACGGCTCATCACCGCTTGGCATCGACCCAGACTACCCATCGTCAAACACCTCACGATCCCTCGTCCCTCTCGATCTTCCCGCTCGAGTCTCCCTCCTGTCAAAGCGATGTTGTTTTTCAACGGGACCGAGGAGCAGCTGGCGAAGACGACGCAGCTTGTCGTGGATTTCCCGGGAGGAGGATTCATTGCCATTGGACCGGAATGCCATGAAGAACGGTTGAGGAGATGGGCGAAAAGGACTGGCAAGCCGGTCTTGGGAGTGGACTATGGCAAGGCGCCAGAGTGTGAGTTGGATTTTGTCGCTCGGTTTGTTGTGATGGTTGACCAGCAGATCCTTACCCATGGGCGATCGAAGAAGGCTTTGACGCTTATCGGACTTTGATGGAGACGAAGGGGGATGTCATCGGGATCAAGAGCGGCAAGCTTGACGTTGTACTCACCGGAGACTCTGCGTGAGCTCTCATTGCCTCCTCTGACGACCAGCAACAGCAAAGCTGATGAGCGAGTGGTGGAAATATCTGCGCTACGATCATGTTGCGGATCCTCGAACATCCTACTAGTATACCTCGACCCGTGTCGATCATCCTCGCCTATCCGGCACTCGACTTTAATTTTACCTCTTGGATGTCACCGGGCAATCTCAAAGTCTTGCGAACGGAACAATCGGAAACGCATATACCTGGAATTGTTCATGGCAAAGACCACATGCGCCACAAGTCTCCGCTCAGTTTGGTCGACGATGTACCTTCTCAACGACGTCGACAACAGTCTTGGGGTCAGGTGATCGGTGCTAAGCTTACCCTGTCGCCCATGGTCGAAAAAGCGAATGCCAACCCCTTGTCGCCTGCGCCTGGCCGGACGAAGAGTCTGCCTCGGGCAATGTCGGCCAAGGTCGCGAATTGGCTGTCCGCCAGTTCAGCAGAGCAGGGTGTCGTCACCTCTGGCCCAGGAGAAGAAAGCTCGGGTACCTCGGACTCGGAAGACGAGACGGAGACGGTCAAGGACTTTCGACGAGAGGCAGACAAGTCGTTACGAGATCGAGTCAAGACGCCCAAAGCGGAGAAGAAGAAATTCGATCTTCCACCCATCGAGACGGCATACGAGGCGGGAGTGCAAGCAGAGCTAGAGGCGAATGGGGAGGTGGTGAAGAAGAAGCCAAAGAGGGCGCCGATAGGGACGAGGTTGACCATGACGAGTCGGGTGGGATATTTCCAGGATAGGATTATCTCGCCAAGCATGGTGAGTGCGGCGAGGCCGGGACAAGCGCTGACGAGCAGATGCGTGCTATGGCTATCCTGTACATTGGACCGAAGCGTAACCCCGATTTCGAGACCGATTATTACATCTCACCGATCCTCTCTCCGCCTCATCTGCTTGCCCATTTCCCACCGGTTTATCTCATCTGCGGGGAGCGAGATCCATTCGTCGACGATACGATCATTGTCGCTGGGAAAATCCGAGAGGCCAAACGAGCTCGACGTGCTCAAGCAGAAGCGGCGCTCAACAAGTCGGCCAAACACGGTGAAGGTTTGCGCATGAGTTCGAGCACGAGTGGGCCTTTGCCTGATCATATCCTACGCGAGACCGACGACGACTGGGTGCAGCTGCGCATCATTGAAGGGTGGGGACACGGATTCATGCAGATGACCAGTCTGATGCGAGAGGTCGACTCGGTCTTGGTGGAAATGGCGGATTGGATCGACGAGTCGTTTGAGCGACACAACATGAACGACAGGGATGCTCGAGCGGTCGCGGAAGCTCGTCAAGCGGCCGAAATGGCGCTTCCACCAGACCTGGTCGTCTCGCCCGAAGAGCACATTCCGCCTCCTTCCTCGACTCACGTCAAGACGGTACGATCGTACAAGGCTTCTACGCCTCAACGGCCTCTAGGCGGTGCAGATCTCGGAGCAGCGCTAGGCGGTGATCTCGTCTCGGACGAGGATACTGAATCGCCCATCATGTTTACGCCTAAAAGTCGGAAACAGCGACAACCACCGCCGTCCAAGTTCCACCCGGTCCCTCGTCGACCAAGCAAGGAGAAGTTACATCGAGTCGACTCTGCGCCCAAGTTTGACATGGACGATCCAGGTTCTTCGGGCGATACCATGATACTCCGTACACCCCCTCTTGGATCTCGTACGCTGCCGATCTCTGATACTCCGAAAGCAGCTGGGACGTTTGCCTTTTTCGGTGGTCGGTCAGCCTCGTCTCAGGGATCTGCAGCATCTCGACCAATTCAGCCGCTTGGAGCGCTGTATGGTCCAAGGCGATCTTCGGGTGGAGGGACGACTTCGACGAAACCGACCAATTCGCTCGTTGCTGCTGCGGTGGCCGGTGCGAGGGCTGCTTCGCCTGCGCTGGCAGCGGCGGGGTCGGTCTCGCAGAATGTGGGGAGCCTGAGCGAGGCAGAAGTGATGAGGAGGAGAAGGGTAGAGGCAGTCTTTGGGCTGGGAGAGACGGATAGTGCAGAAGTGTCTGATGACGAGTCGGAGGGGTAGTGAGTTGCGTGCACCGAAATATTCGCGTGGAAAAGCTTCGCCGCATCAAACGGCAAGAACGCGTGTCGAAGTTGGATGGGATGCAAGGAGGACTCAAGACGAGGGGAGCGAGAGATCGAGTCGAGGATTACGGGCAGGAGAAGAGAGAAAGTGGACCGTGGCCTGGTGAGGAAGAAGTTGGATCATCGATACTCGTGTAGTTATCCAACATGGCGTGTAACTTTTCTTCCGTTGTAGAAAGATTACCTGCAATCAACTTTTGTCTTATCACATGCATTTGACGTTGTAAGTGTGATCAGCTCAGACTGCTGTCCGGGTATGCTTTCAAGTCGACAGGAAAGTGGGAAGATACAGGAGATGCATGATCTATGGATACAGGTGGAAGGAATCGCCGCCTCAGCTGGTCCTTGCAATACGGGTGCAAAGAGTCACAGCCGCCTAGTCGAGGGTGATGCTCTGGTTGAAGGTACGGATACCGGTACTCCCAGATGCCTGTTTAATGAGCTCGACTCTCTTGCTGATGGCAGTAGTGCAGCCAAGCTTGGTGCAGGATGTGTGCAGTATGAAACACTCACGCCGACAAGGTAAGGGATCGCAGCAACCAAAGTGTAGTCTCCCTTGACAAAGTACTCTGGGATGGGCACCTCGAACGATTGGTTTCCATGCTTGAAAGACCCAGCAGTCGCATTACTACCCATCAGTTTGACCATCCCCTGGACCGAAGCTAGAATTTGAGATGGGACAAGGCAGATCTCAGGTGAGGTGGGTGAAAAGGGGTTGAAGTGGCTCACTAGAGGTTGTTGTAGGACACCTTTGTGCCGAGACACTCGGCACAGGTCAAGTTGATACTCTTCAATCCCCAGATGACGCCAAAGTCGTCCCAATTTTGAATGTACGATTGTACGTCGAGCTGGGTTGTGATGTTTTGGCCAGGGTGGGCGGTCGTGGGAGCGTACATGTCGGTGACTCGACCCAAGGCGAGCGGAAGAGCAAGCAGCGCGTAGGCGGCGGTAGTGAGGGACAACATGATGGATCTGCTTGAGTATGTCTAGCTGTGGTAGAGTCTGAAGCGGTAGTGATCGTGGGGACGATGCGGTTGAAGATGACAACGACGGCAGGTCGAGGGTTATATAGCGAAAGCGGCGTAGATTCACGCTGTACTCGTCTGTGATCAGTTAATGGCCGATGATGGCATCGCTTTCCACGCCCGACTAGTCTGCACCGGTATCGGATGCCGCTCGCGGATCGATTGCATATGAGATCATACCAATAGTGCGGCGTCGAGCAAAGAATGAATAAAAGTCGAGCTAAATCGAGGTGGTGGAGCGAAATCAAGGTGAGATGCACCGGATTCGCGGCCTACTCGTCGGACCGCCTAAAACCTGTCTTATGAGGTGGACGAAAGCATGGGCTTGGTAGCTCGAACGAAAACGTACATGTCGAAGATACATAGCTCATGATCATTACTACCATACTGCCGCATCTATCGTACCCATCTCATCCTTACAGCTGTGCAAGCGTCTCGGCCAAAAGCGCCGAACCCTTCTTCTCGCCTTGCTGAATCCCCTTGCGGACCTCGTTGCCTCCCAAGACCCGCTTGACCTCGGCTCCCTGGCCAGCCTTCTTCAACGCCTCGATCAATTCCACCACGACAAACGCGGCGTTGCCTTGCGCTAGTCGGACCGCGTTGGCTTCTCCTCCAGCTTCTTCACTGGTCAAGGCGCTCCAGAAGGCTTGGGAAAATTGGGCAGAGAGGGCAGAGTCGACGACGTTGACAGATTTGGTGGTAGTGTCAAAGTGACCACCCGACAGGAGAGTCTTGTACGTTCGTGTACAGTGGGCGAGGTCGAGGATGTGGGTGGATTCTGGGTCGACTTCGTCCGATGCCTCTGCTTCATCGTGGTCGGCTTTGACGGATCCTGCTTCAATGTAAGGTGTTTGGAGAGGGGAGACGAGCGAGTTGATAGCCTGCGTCTTGTCTGTCTTGTCAGCGAGGCTCAACTTCCAAGTGGGTTGGTACTGACCTCCTTGAGCATAGAGCATAATCTCCTGCACCAGCAAGCCCGCTCCCGGATCTCGCACCAACTCGGCTCCCTTTTCAGCCAACACCTCGAGCAGGCCCGGCGAGGCATATCCAACCAACTCTTTCCTCCTGGTAGCTGGGTCCTTCTTGCTCGTTCCGATCTCTCGTGCCTTCTCAGCCGAAGCAGCGAGAACAGACAAAGTCGAGGGGATGAAGTGTCGAGTGGAAGTAGGAGTGAGGAGGTAGAGGACGGCTCGTCGACCGTTCTTGTCGGATGCAAGGGAAGGGACGAGAGCGATAATGTCGGCAACAAAGGCTTTGCCCATGAGTTTCGTATCGCTATATGATCAACATGGCTCTTGGCAAGGGTGATCAGATATTGCTCACTCTACACAGTCGAACGCCGTGAAAAGGACGAGTTGGGCTTCTCCATCCTTGCTTATCGCCTCGATGTGCTTTCGCAGATTCTGCAGAATCTGCTTTCGGTCCTTTGCGTTTCCTCGGACGATCAACTCTCGAACGGCAGCCGACCCGTCCTTGGTGTGCACTATATCCGATACACTCTCAAGCGATCTGCCTATTAGCTGTTGGCCGCACTACAGGTGATGGGTCAAGCTCACGCAGTCAAGAGGTCGTGCATCTTCTTGTCGGCCTCTTCGGCGGAGAGGAAGCGATAGATACAGGTGATGTACTCCAATACCAGTCGGTGAAAGATCCCCTGCGCCAAAGCAGTCTTTTGCGTAGCGTTGAAGCTGGATAAGTTCAGCTCGCTCTCCTCGATTCAAATACGTGGTGCTCACATGTCAAGCACAGTCTTCTCAATACCCTCCAAGACCCGTTCCCTTCCTTTGCTCTCTCCCCCCATGGCTGCCAGAGTCCCCTCCAATCCCTGCTCGCCCTTGCCACCGTCGAAGATGGCCACCTCTTTCGGGTAGAATCCTCTGACAAGCAATCTCCTTTCCTTTGCAGATGCCCACAGGTCGAAAAAGTCGGATAAGGGTTGAATAGCATGGGCGTGAGAGAGGAGGTTGGTAAGATGAGGGGTGATGGCGGGAATGAGGAGAGGTCGGAGAGCGGGAACGTATCGGATGAGCTTGGCCATCAAGAACTGTCTCGTCAGCTCGAGCCACATCTCAAGAGAGGGTGAAAACTGACCTTGGAGTACTTGGACTCCATCATCTCTCGCCATTGCGGTTGGAGCTCCATAGCCACACCTAGACGTTCTTCCTTTCCACCCCACTTGACGATCTACACATCAGCTACAGCTCCGAGCAACAGCTCCGTGAGCCTGACTCACAGTCTGCAAGACTCGACCACCCTTGTGCCCTCGGCTGACTTCTCCCACTCGTCCCTTGACCGCCTCCCACAACTCCTTGACCGCAGCTTTCCTCTCTTCCTTGCCGAGATCCGCCCTTCTCGCCGTCTCCCACAAAGGCAGCAATGTACCATGCAACAAAGGGTGCGAAGGCAACAAGGCCGTCCTATGCGGTTGAGCAGCATGCAGTGCCGCCCTCTCGGCCTTGCTCAATTTTGGTCGTTTCTCCGCCGGTTCTCCATCTACTCCCTCGGCTCCTCCTTCACCATCTTCTCCACCTTGGACCTCCATCTCGTCTGAAGATCCGTCCTGCTCTTCCTCGTCGTCCATCTCCACGTCCGATCCTCCACCTTGCGTCACAGGTCGCTTTCGTCGAATCGGAGCTTCCGCAGCGGGCTCTTTGCGTTGAGGCTGTTTACCCTTGAACGAGGAAGGCTGGGGTTTGGTCGATCGAAAGTCTCGCCTGTCGCCAGACGACTTGTTGGAAGAAGCTGCCCATTGCGGTTTGGGCTTTTGTTGGTACCCGTTGCCGTTGGATGAGCCGGGTGCTGATCTTTTCTTGTAGTTGTTGTCCTTGGCCGACGAGTTGGTGTTGTTCTTGTATCCTGTCGACATGGTGAATAGCAGAGTATATGGAGTACAGAGTATGTCAATCCATCTATCTTTCAAAATACTTGCAGGTGGACGGGAAATCTTCTACGCGGCAATCAGTTAAAGTGACGTGGTGACACGTCCCCCTTACATCGGGGTGGCGGTATCAATAATCGATCCTATGGCAGCCCGGAAAGGGAGGGGGAATGAGCGCCGGGTGAGGGAACAAGGCAACATAAAGTTAGATATAGAGTAACTATAGCAAACCCATCCCATCCCTTTCCATCGACATCTATACCTCGACCTCTCTCCATACCAAGTATCCTGTGAACCCACACCCTACTCGACAGGCTAGACGCCGCTCGACAATCAACACGAAACACCTTGGCGACGACCCACTCGACTGGGCGATGGGACCCGCCTTTGCCAACCCGTCCTTTGCGCGTCCGACCCTGTCCCCACTAGTCCAATGAGCTCGCCAAATCCATTCCTCTACCTCACCCACCTGCTCGCATTCCTCCTTCCCTTCTTGCTCCTCCTCAGCGCTTCGCCAGCTCCAGATCCATACCCTGCGGTAGTCTCCATCCCGGCTCGCACACCCCCTTCGAGGTCAATCCATCAAGCTCAGCCGACCCCGCAAGTGGAGCATGATCTGCTTCCGTTTGTACTCGTCTCGACGATAGATGGAGCTCTTCACGCGGTGGAGAGGGAGAAGGGGGACGTGAAATGGACCTTGAGGGACGGTGTGAGCCCGTTGGTCGGCGGAGGAACAAGGGGAAAGATGGGCGACGAAGAGTATATTGTGGAACCGCTCAGTGGGAGCCTATATGTCTTCGAGGAGGAGGATGGGGTAGGAGGTGCGCCAAAAGTCAGGAAGCTGCCCCTCTCGGTGGAACAACTGTGAGCTTTGTTGCGCTATGGTCAACGGAGAAAAGTAGCTGATTTAGTAGTATCGAAATGTCGCCTTTCACCTTTCCACATTCGCCCAGTCGGACTTTTACCGGATCCAAACACACGTCTCTCCTCACCGTTGACCTCCGCAATGGCGTTCCTATCGCTTGCTTCTCTTCCCTGCGCAATGCCTCGGTGCTCGACGATGATTGTCTCTGCGACGATGCCGAACTTGATGACCTCGAAGGCAGAGCGCGGTCGAACCGGGATGTGCTGTTTGTCGGCAGGACAGATTACCGCCTCACCATCCACTCTCCACCTTCTCTGTCCACTTCGGACGCGCTATCGACCCATGTCGAAGGCGGATCAGGAGGACGTCGTTCACTGGGTGTCCAAGAAATATCCTACTCGAGCTATACACCAAACAGCTACGATAGGCCGGTCGCAGAGTATTGGTCAAAGGTTGGCAGCAGTCAAACGCTATGGGAGGCAGATGGGACTGTGGCAAAGAGGATGAGGGTGGAGTTGGGACATGACGGAAAGTCGTTTGGTGTCGAGCCGGGAGGAAACGTCAAGTGGTCTGCGGATCTTGGCAGTGCTGGGTGAGTCGAGTCTCACTATGAATGAGGGCATCTCTGATCCGCTAGAATCGCCGTGTACGATATACTGCAACCCCTCACACCCGCCAACGCGAACCCCATCCTTGTTCCTCAACCTCCACCGCATCTACCTTCTCTGCTCGCTCACTCTGACCAGGATCCACGATTCGACATTTCGAAGCGTCCCGCCAAGACATATATCGCTTCTCTTCCTTTCGCGCTTTCTCTTTCACCCCCGCCGGTATCCGGGGACGATGACAACGGCTCGCTTTCTCGACCCTACGACAGACAGCCTGCTCGAATGCCAATCAAGAAACCGGTTCTCTACGCCTTGTCATCGTCAGCCTACCCTCTGATCAACTTTGCGCCAAACGCTCGAGCTGGAAACGTCGCCAACGCGTCGTTTATACTATCGGAGGATGTGCCAGAGCAGGATCAGCTTTTACCTTATTTGCTCGACCCGCCAGCGGAGGATATGGCGTTGGTACCGGTCGGAGATACTTCTCTGGTGGAAATGGATGATCAACCTCGAAACGCTGTTAGACCAAGGAGAAACTGGGCATGGTGGATTGCTGGAGCGCTCGGAAGTTTGTTTCTCTGCGCAACGATCTTGACGAGTCTGTTGCGAGGTCGAGGGATCAAGCAGACTATCACACCGATTGACGAGAAGACCCCCCTTTTACTGGCTCCCACCGATGTCGCCACTTCGTCTGCCACCTCGACGACCTCGACGGAGAAGACTACCAGGTCGATCACCATAATTGAACCCGAGCTACCACCGACCAAAGCGGATTCCACTCCAGGCGAGGAAGACGCGACGACCCCGGTCAAGAAGAAGACGAACAGGAGGCGAGTCCGAGGAAGGAAGAAGAGACGAGACTCGAACGCTGAGATTGTGGACAAGGAGGACGAAGAGGATGAAGAGGATAGAGGAGATTCCTCTTCCAGTCCGCCTAATACGGTTAGGAGGAGGGACGACAAGCCGTTGCCTGACCTGCCGAGGGAGATGTCGAGTACGGCTCTGGCGGATGTGGATGACAAGGAGAGGTTGGCCATCTCGGATACTATTATTGGTATGTCCACCGACTGTCGAAAGGACGGTCAAACACTGATACAACAACAGGCTTCGGGTCGCATGGTACGGTCGTGCTGAAGGGTACATGGGGAGGCAGACCTGTCGCCGTCAAGCGATTGTTGAGCGACTTTACTCGCCTCGCCTCGCAAGAGGTCAAGCTGTTACAAGCTAGTGACGATCATCCCAACGTCATTCGATGTGAGTCGTCTGTCGGCCTATGTGTACAACAGCTGACGAGAAAGACTATTGTCAGGAGCGACGCGACAACTTCCTGTACATTGCACTCGACCTATGTCAAGCGTCTTTAGCCGATCTCATCGAGTCTCCCGACAAGCATCTCGAGCTGGCTTCGGCGCTGGACAGGAAGAAGGCTTTGTCTCAAGTGACGGCTGGTCTCAAGCATCTGCATGGGATGAAGATTATCCATCGAGATATCAAGCCACAGTAAGCTGATTGATATCACACCAGGGACAAGCTGACAAGTAGAAACGTCTTGGTGTCTCAGCTCAAAGACGGTTCACTCCGAATGTCAGTGTCCGACTTTGGTCTTGCGCGGCGTCTCGAACAAGATCAATCGTCTTTCGCACCCACGGCCAACAATCTCGCTGGGTCGCTAGGCTGGCGAGCGCCAGAGTGTATACGTGGACAAGTCCGCCTCAACGAGGTGTTTGATCGGGCTTCTTCCCACTCTTCATCTTCGTTTGGCTCGTCATCCTCGCTTCTGGACATGGCGGTGGAGGCGGAGGAGAAGGAAAAGGGGAAAGGATATGCTCGACTCACGAAAGCTGTCGACCTGTTCGCTTTGGGCTGTCTGTATTTCTGGGTCTTGATGTCGGGCGAGCACCCTTTTGGAGCAGTGTACGACAGGGAAAGCAACATTGTCAAGGGAGACGCGGTGAATATGGGACAGCTGGACATCCTGGGAGAAGAGGGATGGGAGGCAAAGGAGTTGATCGGGAGCTTGTTGTCGATGGGTCCTGCACAGAGGTGAGCTGGATCATCATCCTCACTGTGTGCACGCGCTGACATTTAGGCCGAATACCTCGGAATGTTTGATACATCCCTTCTTCTGGTCCGCCTCGAAGCGGCTCTCCTTCCTTTGCGATGCGTCTGATCGTGAGCTATGCTCCAGCGCATTGCAGAATCAAGCTGACGTTCAGGGTTCGAAATCATGGAGCTCGATCCGCCCGAGGCTTCGTTGGTGCAGCTCGAAACGGGCGCGGTGGATGTGGTAGGCAAGGATTGGTATTCTCGACTCGACAAGACGGTCACGAGCAATCTCGGCAAATATCGAAAGTACAAGGGCAACAGCGTCCGAGACCTCCTTCGAGCTATGCGAAACAAGGTGAGCTCAAATAGGCATCACAACACTGGTGACCAAGCTTACCGATAGAAACACCATTATCAAGACCTAGAGCCATCGGTCAAAAGGCATTTGGGCGCGATGCCCGCTGGATTTTTGCACTACTTTACGATGAGGTATCCCATGTTGTTCTTGCACGTGCATGGGGTGGTCAAGACGAGTAGGCTACGACATGAGAGTATGTTTGAGGCGTACTTTGCAGAGGCGTAGGGGTGGAGGAGGAGGAGGAAAAGTTTAGAAGCCATCTCTCTGTTGTACATGTTATATATATCTATATATTATGCTTTTGTCATAGTCAATTCGGTTCTGTAGACGACACAACGAGATCCATGCATCACAGATATATTCTGCAGCATGCACAGTAGTCATTGAGGCGGGGTTGTGATGCGGCAACGGTAACACGACGAGTCTGGCGGTGATGGCCGACCTGATGCTCTCCGTCTCCCACTCTGCCACTCCGACAAAACCGACAGAGATGATTGCCGCCTCGCCCTTTTCTCCGTCGTCACCTCGACCACGAGTAGCAACACATCTACCCATCTACCCATCTACCCATCGACTCAACACAACCCACGTACCCATCTACTGCTGTGTAGCAGCCCCTCTATCCCAACCTTGGACCCCTCGCACATCAGCTCAACATGCTTCGAGCGATCCCGAGGAATCTGCGCTCTCGACAATTCTCTTCTCGAACCCTCGCTTCCACCTCGTCCCTCTCATCTCGACCCACCCTCCTTCCTTCCCTTGCGGCAAAACGAAGCTATGCGACAGAAGCCACCGCACCCAGTCCCAACGACCTCTTCGCCAACGGTGGAAACACCTACTACGCAGAAGAGTGAGTACCAGTTGTTTGCACCGTTGGTTTCTTGCACCGTCGCTGACTGAGAAAAGGATGTACCGACATTGGAAGCAAGATCCTAAATCGGTACATGTATCGTGGGCGACGTACTTTTCCGGTCTGGACAAGGGTGTCCCCTCGTCTTCTGCGTTTACCCCCCCTCCTGGACTCGCTGCGGGGGCTGTACCTGCTCCTGCCGATGGAAGTCCCAAGATGGATCTCCAGGGCGGTGGAGATGTCACCGACTACCTCAAGGTGGGTCATCCAAGAATTATCAAACGCTGACGTTCTCTAGGTGCAGCTCCTCATCCGAGCGTATCAAGTTCGTGGGCACAACATTGCCAACCTCGATCCCCTCCATATCGCCGATGCCGATCTCGACTCCAAGACGCCTCCCGAGTTGAAGCTCGACTATTACGGCTGGACCGAGGAGGACTTGAAGAAGGAGTTTGACATTACCAACGTTCTTCCTCGGTTTGCAAGCGCCATGGGTGGAGGCAAGGCAACTCTTGGAGAGATCATCGAGGAGATGAAGAAGACCTACTGTGAGCTGCTGCATCGCCCGACTTCGGGTTTTCAAGCTGACGGCAGGCCACCACATTGGTGTTCAATACGTTCACATTACCGACCGAGGACAATGCGACTGGATTCGAGAACGAGTCGAGATCCCCAGTCAATGGAAGTACTCTACCGAGGAAAAGCGAATGATCCTCGACCGAACCATGTGGTCTGAGCTGTTCGAAAAATTCATCGCGTCCAAATACCCCAACGAAAAGCGATTCGGTCTCGAGGGTTGCGAGTCGCTCATTCCCGGTATGAAGGCTTTGATCGACCGATCGGTCGACGCAGGTGTCAAGTCGATCGTCATGGGTATGCCGCATCGAGGTCGACTCAACGTTCTCGGTAATGTCATCCGAAAACCCATCGAGGCCATTTTGAACGAATTCGCTGGACCTGCCGACCGGGATGACTCGGGAGGAGGAGATGTCAAGTACCACTTGGGAGCCAACTATGTTCGACCTACACCTTCCGGAAAGAAGGTCTCGCTTTCGCTCGTCGCCAACCCTTCGCACTTGGAAGCCGAGGACCCGGTCGTCCTCGGTAAAACCCGAGCTATCCAACATTTCGAAGGAGACGAGGGAACCGCCAACAATGCCATGGCCGTCTTGCTCCATGGTGACGCTGCGTTCGCTGGCCAAGGTGTCGTCTACGAGACGATGGGAATGCACAGTCTGCTCAACTACGGTACCGGAGGAACGATCCACCTCATCGTCAACAACCAGGTCGGTTTCACTACCGACCCTCGGTTCTCTCGATCTACCCCTTACCCCTCGGATATCGCCAAGTCTATCGATGCGCCCATCTTCCATGTCAACGGTGACGATGTCGAGGCGGTCAACTATGTCTGTTGTCTTGCGGCCGACTGGCGAGCCAAGTTCAAGAAGGATGTCGTCATTGATATCGTGTGTTACCGACGATACGGTCACAACGAGACGGATCAACCGTCGTTTACCCAACCGACCATGTACAAGGCGATTCAAAAGCAGCCTACCGTCTTGTCGATCTACACCGATCAGTTGATCAAGGAGGGCACGTTTACCGAAAAGGAGATTGACGAGCACCGACAATGGGTTTGGGGAATGCTGGAAAAGGCGCACGACGGAAGCAAAAACTACCAGCCTTCGGCTCGAGAGTGGCTTTCTTCGTCTTGGGAGGGATTCCCAACGCCCAAGGAGCTCGCCGAGAACGTCTTGCCTCATCACCCTACCGGAGCGGACGAGCATACGCTCAAGCGAATCGGAGAAGTCATTTCGTCTTTCCCCGAAGGTTTCACTCCTCATCGAAACTTGGCTCGAATCATCAGCACTCGAGGCAAGACTGTCTCGGAGGGTCAGAATATCGATTGGGCCACCGCCGAAGCTCTCGCTTTCGGTACGCTTTGTCTCGAGGGAACGCACGTTCGAGTGTCGGGTCAGGATGTCGAGCGAGGAACTTTCTCTCAACGACATGCCGTCGTCCACGATCAGGAGAATGAGAGCACCTACATCCCATTGAAGCACCTCGGTGGTGATCAAGGGTCTTTCACGGTGACCAACTCGCACTTGTCGGAATTCGGTACGCTTGGTTTCGAGCTCGGCTACTCGTTGGTCTCGCCTCACAGTTTGACGATCTGGGAAGCTCAATTCGGAGATTTCGCCAACAATGCCCAATGTATCATCGACCAATTCATCGCTGCTGGAGAGAGAAAGTGGCTGCAGAGGACGGGTCTGGTGCTCAGCTTGCCTCATGGATACGATGGACAGGGTCCGGAACACTCGTCTGGTCGAATGGAGCGATTCTTGCAACTTTGCGACGATGAGCCGAGAGTCTATCCTTCGCCAGAGAAGCTGGATCGACAACACCAAGATTGCAATATGCAGGTTGTCTACCCTACGTGAGTAAAGCATTCGAAGAGCAGAAGACTGACCGTCAGCACTCCCGCCAATTACTTCCACGTCCTGAGGAGGCAGAACAAGCGAGAGTTCAGGAAACCTGTGAGTGGTCACTTGCGGTCATGTTAGACTGGATCTGACGTGCAGCTCATTGTCTTCTTCTCCAAAGCCCTCCTACGACATCCTCAGGCTCGATCTACTCTGGAAGACATGTCGGCCGACTCGATCTTCCAGCGATACCTGCCCGAGCCTCACCCAGAGAACCTCGTCTCGCCCGACAAGATTACTCGACACATTCTCTGTTCCGGTCAGGTCTACTACCAGCTCCTCAAGGAGCGAGAAGACCGAGGTATAACCGACGTTGCCATCTCTCGACTTGAACAGCTCTCGCCCTTGCCATACGACCTCCTCACGCCGCATCTCGACAAGTACGCCAACGCCGATCTCGTCTGGGCGCAAGAGGAGCCGCTCAACAATGGTGCTTGGACCTATGTCCAGCCGAGGTTGATCACCGCATTAAAGGAGACCGAGCACCACAAGGACAAGGTGCCCATCTACGCTGGAAGGAAGCCATCGAGTTCGGTCGCTACTGGTTCCAAGCAGGCGCACAAGAACGAGGTCGCCATGATCAACGATATGGCTTTCTCCAAGGAGTAGGCGAGTGCAGGGGAGTGAGCGAGAGGGAGAGGGAGAGTGTGAAGAAGTGCTTCTTGGCCATATGTACCAAAAACATGCATGGAATATCTAGTCTATGTCTGCCTTTGAGGTTATACCGAGGGGATTCTGTGACCTCCTATGATGTGTAAGTTACAGCTGAGTAGAGAACGTCGTGGCTGGCTCATACTCGCGAGTCGAACCGGTCTCGTTTATACATGTCGTTGTATCCTCATATTCACCTCTTGATCCCCAGCTCGACCCAAGGCGTCCTCCTCGAAGCTCGAATCTACCCACCGGCCCACAAAGATGTTATCAACGATGCGAATGCAGGAAGCGGGCCGAGCAGTCGGATACCCATGACCACCTCTTCACGGTCAAATCCAATTTCACCGCACGACGACCTTTCAACGACAATCACCGGTCACCTGGCACAACTCGGCGTCCAGACTCTGATCACTGCAGGTCATCCATGGGCCAAACTAGGCGGGAACATGCTTGATCCGTGCGTATATTTCTCTCCTTGAGAAACCAAGCTGATCGTTGCAGCGTACTGTCGCATCACCTGGCTAGGGCGATATACGATCAACCTGGAACTTCTGCGGCGACAGCTCTGTTGACGTACAATGCTCGAGGAGTCGGTAGGTCAGGAGGCTCGGGTGGAGTCTTCGGTCTGAGCAGCACAACCGACGAGAAGGACTTTGCGGCTGTCGAGACGTTCGGCATCTCACTCTTGCAGCCAAAGGTGATCAAACGAGTGGTGAGCTAGCTGTGTTTCGTGATAGCCAACCTGGACATGTAGCTCATTGGGCAGGGCTACTCTTGGGGCTGTATACCAGCTCTAAACGCTGGCTGTGCTCGACCAGTCCACTCTACACTGCTCGTCTCTCCCCCTTCGACCATCTTCACCCTCACTTCGCTCTTCTCGTCTCGGACGTTCAGTACGGCTCTTCGCGAGGCAGAGACGGACGTGACGGTCGTACATGGGACTCGAGATCAGTTCACTAGTCGATCGGTGTTCCAGGCGCTCGGCGAGAACGAGCGGGTGGACTGTTTAAAGGTTGAAGGGGCGGATCACTTTTACCGGGACGACGGAGCAGCGTGCGGTCTGGAGAGGAGCATGATAGAATGGCTGGGACGTTGATGTCGCAACAGCAAGCACCGACCTTCGGATGAGTAAATAATAAATTTCCTAATCGTAAAGATGCATCATAGATGGTACAGATAGAACAGACAGCGAGAACAACAGGAGCAGACAAAAGAAGCCCAAATCGCAACCCACACTGGCGCATACTAAAAACCGATATCCACCTCATGATCCAACTCCTCCCCCATCACTGCCACACCTCGTCTCCTCAGACCCAGCCTGCCCAGATCTAATCCCCCTCCGCGCCTCATATCGTTGAATCGCCCCTTTTGCTCCTCCCACCGATTCTTCACCGCATCTTTGAATCCAAAGTTGAGCTGATCTCGGGGATTGAAACCCGCCGTCAATTCCGCCAAGGACGATATGGATACGTTGGGTATATTGGCAAGACTCGGTAGATGCGGCAAGGCGGGTAAGTTGGGGAGATTCGACAGCATCGCGTAGGTTTTTGGCGTGTGAGGGGTGATCAAAGGTGAATCGTCCGGTGTGCCGGGCTCGGAAGCGTCCAAGGATGGTAGGTCGTCCTCGGATACTCCACCCTTCTCCTGTAGCATCTCCTTATCTGCCTCGTCAACGACGACGACGACGGCGTGGTCGCGTTGTGTCGGTTTGGCGGAAGAGTTTCGTTTGAGATACCCCTTGACCCCGCCGTGGAACCACGAGACGTGCAAAACCAGAGCGAGCGCCAACGCTGACAATGGGACCCAAGAACCATCCATCAACGCCCTCGAAGTCGGCCCAGAACAATGGAGCAGGATGGCAATGTGATACGCGATGCGAATGAGGAAGAAGGATGAGAGGAAGCGGAGGTCGTTTCGGACGGACGGGAAGAGGTTGGAGATGGCGAGGTCGAAGGTGGGGAGCTCCATGATGGCTGCGATCATGAAGAAGGGTGTTTGGCGAGAGTTGTACAGGTACACCATGAGTGCAATGTATACACTGTCGTCGTCAGTGACACACTGATGGGAGGGAGGCAGGCACTTTGTGGAGACTACTGACGAGTGGTGGATCCATCCAGTGAGGAGACCGATTTGAGAAGGATACTTAAAGTACCCTATCAACAGCTACTTATTAGCTTGATCCCTTGTAAACAATCTCAGAGGTCGGACAACATACATCGGCTGAACAGTCAGCTCTGCCCCACCAGCAAAAAGGACAAAGGGGCAAACTCACCAAACAGATACGACCCAAAGAACAACGTCCCAACTTGTCCCAGGCGCAACAACCATCCCTCCTGCGCCATCTCGAAGCATCTTCGTATCCCACACCGTAGATACAACACCACAAAGGGTATCGACAACACCGTCATGGTCGCTGAAGAGAGAGTCGAGAGTATGTACGCCCTCTTTCGCTCATTGTCGAATTTGGGCGAGGCGTATGTGTAGAGTAGGTAGAATACGCCGAGGGTGAACAGGCAAAACGCGGTAGGTGTGGGTGAAACGAATTCCATGATGGATTGGAGGGTGGTAGATGAGATTACCATGTCGTCGACCAGCGAGAGATGGGATTCTTTGCGCCAGGCGGGAAGGTCGGACGCGACGTTGAAGTTATGGCGGATGTGAGGTAGAGGATCCCGCTCGTCGTATCTTCGGCAGAACGTCAAGTTGTCTATCCTAGGCGAGCCAGTCGTCTATGGCGATTCGAGCAGATGAGCACGGTGGTGTGATGTATGTACAAAGAGCGCCAAGTAGCCCGCCTTGGAGGGGGGGTTGTCGAGACGAGGAGACGACAATCAAAGGAAACGTGCGCACCCAAAACAAGTCAACATCCCGGCATACTCGTAAGGGCATCCTCCACCGTCCAACTGTCAATGGCCAGCAAGCTATACAAGAGCATGGAGCATACACACCGGCGTTAGTATCATCACAAGCTTTACTTGACAGTCTTCCGGTACAAGCTACTCGACTATCGTGGTACAAAATACAAAATACAAGTAGAACACCCACAACCCTTCCATCGCACAGACCTTTTTCTTCCGGATCTGCTGCAACCGCTCATTAGCTTGGGGTGCACCAAGGCTGACTCCTGCTCCCCTGCACGGGCCCATCATCCTTTTCCTCCGACTCCAATTTCTTGTCCTCCACAGTGCTCGTGTCCTCCTCTTGGTCTTGTCGAACATCGCCATCCGCCCGACGATCACCTCCAATAGGGTCCCAGTACTTCTCCGCCTCCCGTAACAGGGCGACCTTGTTTACGAGGGGGATACGATGCGCACGCAGCCCCTCTGCCAGATCATCTACCCATCGAGCCTCGTCGAGATTCTCAAGAGGCTCCCTGCCACCTCAGTACAGTCACTTTCAAGTGAGGGTCCACAACGCACCATGTACAGTCCTCGATCCCGTAGTTGTGCCACTTGACTAAGTACTCGAAGTTCCTCGATTTGTCATCGTTCCGAGAGATTGCCCTTCTACTGCGACCATTTAGTATAAGGCGCAACACCAAGCGCGGAGACTGACCCGACAAGCCGATCGACCACGTATCGTTCGCCATCGCCCTCCTTCCACACGGTCGCGACTTTTGACCTACAACGTCAGACTAAGGAGGCAGAGGGGAGGCATTGGCCAAAGACGTACCTCAAGACGCAGTTTCCACGTATGCACCTTTCCTGTGGTGCGACTTGGATCGTTCCGGCTGGTACACCTGATGAATTAGCCGTACTGGTTGCAATCCACAAGAGCAGCCAATTCACCTTGTCTCTTTCTCAACGCACAGTCGGGACAATCCCAGTCGCCCTCCGGAGCATGATCGTCGTCGGCCAGACCCGCACAGAAGAAGTGAGCTCTGCGAATCAGCACGTGGCGTTCGCCCGGTAAGAATGTCAACCCACCGTCCTTTGCACTACACGAACTGCATCAGCTATGATATCTAGACGCCAAAGACCTAGACTTACAGTATCGCACATAATCTCGTTCTACGCCATTAGTACATTACTCGTACTTGTATCAAGCCGTCTGGGCTCACCACTTTCCCCTTGAACGTGTTCTCCGCCTTGGGAGGCCAGATACCCTCGCCTCTTGGCCTTCCATCGCTCATCGCCAACGCCTTAACCTGTGCCTTCGGTCGATCGCCTTCTGACTTTCTCGAGGAAGCCTTCCTTGTTGATGTCCTCGTGGTGGGGAGGGTCGAACGACGTTTGGCCGGCCTCTGCGATACGGCAGAGGCTGAACCGGAGACCGACCGTGCCGGAACCGCTTTGAGCCCGTTTGACTGTTGTACGGAAGAATTGGTTGAAGATTTAGAAGCTCGACCTTTGCGTGGTGGCTCCGGCGTTGAAGGGGGTTGAACTTGCAATGTAGATGGCCGTGGAGCAGCCGTGACGGCAGGTCTCGAGGCTCGGCGTCGTTTGGTTGTTGTCATTATAGTTGGGTCGGCCGAGGCGGAAGACGATCGAGCTCGCTTTGCTCGACCGGTAGTAGTGGGTTGCAAAGAGTTCGAATCGGCAGAAGAGCTCTCCAGCCGCGAAGAAGCCCGGAATGGTTGCTGTGATGTAAATTGCGAATCGACGGCGGTGGGTGATGATTGTTGAGTGTTCGTTTGCACAGGGGAGGCAAGTTGCACGAGCGAGGAATGGGATTGTGTGGGAGTCACCAAGCGGCTATGCGAAGCGTCGCTGCTGATCTTGTCAGCTGCTAGTGAGACGGCTTTGGATGGGTTGGTATACTCACTCGTAATGTGTAGCATCGAACCCACCATAAAGGGATCCACCATCTCCGCCGATTCCTCCATCCACCTCCTGGACACCACAGAGGCCATCTACCTCGCCTGCTTCAAGGTGGTCGTGTCCGTCATCCACTTCGAGCTCCTCAATCACCATCGGCAATGGAAGTTGGATCTCCATCGCTTCCGTATACTCCCCAGTGTCCTCGGTGTACCGATCAAACTCGTCGTCTTCGTCGACCGGAGTGAAAGCTGAAAGCGCTGGCAACGACGCGCTGCGGCTGGACGTAGTGATATTTTGTGGCTGAAGAAGTGAGGGGTCCACAGTGGTCGTAGGGTGGGGAGGTGGAGGGAGCTCGTTGAAATCATAGAGTGCACCGGGATTGGTTGGGTGGTCACAGTTCGATGTCGGAGAGCTTCTGGCGTGGACATCGATCCGAGCCGTATCGATAGCCTCTTCGCGATTGTCGTTAGACGAACCGGGTGTTAGAGGCTCTCTGCCAATCGAATACGCTTGTCCCCTCCTCTCCCTTGAGTCCACCTCCTTGCCTTTTCCCTTGGTCCCACCGGTCCAACCTCCGACTAGCATACTGGCTAGCGCCTCAAACTTGCCCTCCATCATCTCTACCCTTGTCTCGACCTCTCGTCGCTTGTCCACCTCTTCCTGCTTCTCCCGCTCCAGCTCCTGAACTCGCTGTAAGAGCGCTTCCATCGCCCCTTCCACCTTCCTCTCATCCAACTCCTTCCTCAGCTGCACAGCGACTTCCTGCACTTCCTTCAAGCCCGCTGGCAGAGCTCGCATCATTTCCATATCTTCGTTGTCCCTTGTCAAGCCAGCAATAGAGACTACGGCTTCTCGAAGGCCGTCGACGTCGTCCGGATATTGCTCGAACATCCTCATTCGAGAGCGGATGTCGGAAAGGTCGTTGGTGAGATCGCTTTCGTAGCTCGATACTCGCGTGTCGAGGTCCGAGACGTCGTTGGTGAGGGCATTGACCCTCGTAGTCAAGCTTGAGATTTGCGTCCTCATACTCCTATTTCTCTCCTCCTCCTCCTCCTCGATCCTCTTCTCCCGTCGACATATGTCTTCCTCTTCCTCTCGTTCCTTCCCTCTATCCGGCGTATCCTCCGAAGCAGTGTAGTAGGCGCTTGGGGAACTCGGTATGGACTGATCCCCACGAAGTCGACGATAGAGGACAGAACGGATGGGCTTGGGGGGTAGGTACGACGGCGTATAGGGGTTGGAGCTTGACGATGCCGGGGAAGACGAAGAGGTAGGCATGGCCGAGGGATTGAAAGAGATAAAAGGAGGGAGCTCTTTTTTGCTGATATCCGTGAGCTCGTCGAGGTCAGAGTAGGCGTCGGCGTCGGTGTCGCTAGGCAGGGGAATGTCGTGTGCAAGAGCGGAGGTGGGAGGGCGAGGAAGGCTCTTCAGCCTCCCAAGGTTGGGAGACATGACGCAACGCTCCTAGTGGTCGAGGCCGAGGTGCCACTTGAGAGGAAAGATCAAGGGGTCGATGTCGACAGTGCAGTTGCAGTGTGAGCGACTCGACCTTGAGATATCAAGAGATGTCAAGGGATGGGTATAGCAAGAGGTAAGGTCAGATAGCGAGGAAAGGAAGAGAGAGAAGTGCTCGTAATTGACCGGAAATCTGAAACAACCGGCTTCATCCAACCCCTCGACCTTCCTCGACCTTGCCTAATGTGCTACACCGCGATTCATTCAGGCTAGCACAGGTGCCTGTGCATCTTGTTCATCACTCATCTCTACTGTGACTGCAAGTGACCTGATACTATCTATATACTCCTCGTGTCTCGATGGAATGATCGCAGATCCGCCTCGCCGCTCATGACTTCCAACTCTCCTCCTACTGGGAACCCCGCCACTCGCCTTCTATAAGTTATACCGAGTAGAACTCTACACCATTAGCTCAATCCTCACATGCCAGCCTGGCTCTCCCCTGACTCACTCTTGTTGATCTGATGAATAAGCATATTGATACTGAACGTCGCCATTCCCTCAAACGCCAACAGATTCAGCTCGTTCTCATACTGCGCCTGCAACAAATCTTCCATCCGCAACTCTTCCCTGCCCATCATCGCGCTACCCGTCTGCGGCGCCGTAATGACCGAAGACGACATTTCCAGGGAGAAGAGACCGACTTCGTTGGACGCGAGGACAATATGAACCTCGTTGAACTGGTTGGGCGAGAGTTGATTGATCCCAAGCAATATACCTGAGAGTGTCAACCTGGATTACTCGTCTCCCATGTCGTAGACTCACCTCGGGTGTACAGATCCGCCGCAGTGTACTTGTACGATCCAAACTGCGCCTTTCGTCCAGATTTCGCCTCGGACCGTTGGTGTACCCACTGCTTGGTAAAAATGGTTGGCTTCTTCTTCCTGGACCATCAGCACAACCACCTTCGAGCGACGCTACACGCACCCCTTTTGCAAAGTCGCCATGGACGAGTCGATAAATTGGTGATAGCTCTTGATCTGCTCCACGAACCCTTTGTGCTTGATGACCATGTCGTCGTGCGCTCGCTCGATCCCGACCGCATTCTGTTGTTGTTGTTTTCTCAAATGATGCTTTTGTCGAATATCGCTAGCGATCGAGACCAACAATCCTTCGAAAGCGTCATCCCTAGAGAGATCGCCACGTCGTTCAAGCTTCATACAGAATTCAATAGCCCGATGTTTGACTTCGTGGAAGGGCAGACTGATCCTTCAGCTTACACCGCGCGCAAAAAAAAGCTAAGCTCACGATCGGATACTCTCGATTTGATATTCCATCTCCTTTGGCGTCATGGGCAATCCACCTCGCAATCTCTTTGCCTCGTCCCTCGCCATATCCCGATGTACGAGATCGACCCAGAGTTGACCATGCTCGACAGAAGGCGTATCGATCAAGACGTCGTAGAGCGATTTGCCAGTTTGAACTCGTAAAACCGCCAAGACGTGTCGTTTGGCTTGAACCCAATCTTCCTTCTGCAACGCTTCCGGTCCCGTAGCTATTATCAGTGAACACATCCAGCCATGCTCGACCCACCTTCAAGCTCTGCAAGACGGTTGGTGAGACGCAAGGTGACCGTCGTCTTTCCTCGGTCATAATCGATGGGGGGACCTTCCAGCTCCTCCAATACCGCCGCAAGGGGATCTCGAGTCTTCCCGGGCACCTATACGTCGGCTCTTTTCTTCTGGACCTTCTTTCTGAGAGCTCACCATCGCTGGAAGGTTCTTCATCAAGACGCTCAGTGCGCCGTATATCTCCGCTCGAGTAATTATGATAGGTTTAGGCTGCACCGTATTCTCCAACAGCTCGTTTGCCCCAAAGTGCGTCTCGAGCGGTTCCACCATGGCGACTACTGATCAGCGACCCAGCTCATCAAAGACCGCCATCTACTCACCGTCCAGTACCCAATCCTTGAAAGCGGGTCCTTCGGCTAGGAGGAATTGATTGAGAGGCGTTCGGACGAAATGATCGTGTAAACCCATGAAGTCTTGCTCGGCGACATGGGTGATGAGGTTGGCAATGGCGGCGAGGTTGCGTCGCTGAACAGCTCCGATCGGTCCTCGTTCCGACGACATGCCATATACTTCCGGTGCACTACGGTGAGCACCGCCTCTCTGCGTGAAGCCGGTTGGACGTACATGATAGCAGACAGGATGAAAGGCAAGATGACCGTCTTGGCGATCGAAGGTGTCAATTCCTCGTCCACCGCATCCGGGAACTTGATTCGCAAAGCCAACATGGCCTCTCGAGCCAAGAGTCGGATCGTGAAAGGCATAGTCGGGACTGATAGGTATAGCAGGTCCAGCGTGGTCTTGGTGAGGTGTCGAAGCTCCTGAAGGTCTACCTCGTTAGCCCCCCACCACCACCTTCGAATGCTGCAAGCCGAGACGTACGTTGGATATACAACGTCCTAGCCATCTCGTCCGCTTGCAATACCTGGTTCCCATCAAGGTCTCTAGGTTTCTGCGACGCTACACCCGTCCGACTCTCCTCTTCGTTGATCAATCGTTGGTAGATCTACCATAAGCATCATCCTCCTGAGGTTTTCCGTTGCTCACATCGGCGGGATCGGTCGAAAGGTCGAGGTGAGGCGTATCGACAATGCTCATAATGTGCGCATCGAGGACTTGTTGCAACCACGGCGTCAACGTGGGCTTGACATACTGCGTAGCGGTCGACATCATCGAGAACCTCGCCTTGGCCATATCCTCGATCGACCGCGTCCTCAACACCTCCTCGTGTACCGAGATCTGCCGTCAATCGAAACCACCTATAATCGACATACCTGGAGAAACTTGTGGAAAAGATACTCTTCCCTCTTCTCCTGCCCATAGCCAAACAAGATCAATGTGACGCTCTCCACCATCCGCTTGTCCTTTTCATTCTCCTCACTCAACGACAACGCATACAAGATCCTAGCGAGGTACTCTCCCTTTGTCTGAAGCATAAAGAACAGGTACTCGTACAATTCCAGCTTCCTCTGACTCGTGCGATCGAGATGGACGTGCGAGGTAAAAGGATCCCGACCGGTACTATCCTTCCAAGATTGATCCTCAACCACATTATCCTTTGCTCGATGTTTCGCCCGAGCCAGCTCTTCAAACGTCATCCTGTTTCTGGAGATCAAGGCAATCTTCGTATCCAGATCCTTCACCTCGGTCTCGAGCGACTGATTCTCCCGTATAAGTCGAACCACCTCTCGTCGAAGCGCCTCGGTACGGATTTGTCGTTGATAGTCGGCATCCGTATCGTCGAGCAAGTGCATGTAATTCTGAATCGTCGGGACATCCACCTCGATACCGGTCAAAAGTCGGTCGTACATTTGTCGCTCCGCTCGACCTCGCCATAACGCCTGCACCTTGACAATTTGATCTTGATGCCGGTAATAATCGCCCATCCGAACCAATCTCCGTCGTCTCGCCAAAAAGCCTCGAATGAGCGATTGGAGGAACACCAATGCGCCTTGGGTATGCGGATCTTGCAGATACCCTTTCCACTCTCGGTATTCTTGTCGAGCCAGGTACCCTCGAGCAACCGCCTGGAAACCGATAACGTCCGGTTGGACAAACTCCAGTTTCTTCTTCTGCTCCGTCGTCTGCTTTTTGGCGAGTCGACTTCGAAGGAAAGCCTGCAGTCCACCGACCGAGCCGGCCACTTCGACCTTGGCGAGAGCTTTCTGCATGCTGCTGTGGTTCTTTCGGGCGAGCCGAGCCCGAGCAGCCGCCTGAAGCGATGATACGACGGGAAGAGATTGTTGGAGATGTTGAACGTAGGTGCGCTTCTGTGCTCGAGCGAGAAGACCTCGAGCAGCCGCCTGGATCGCAACGATATAGTCGGACGCATTGTCCAGCTTTTCCTCTCGAGCTCGCTGTTTGCGTCGGACTAGAGCACCTCGAATATGACTTTGAAGAGCGGAAAAGGTAGGCGATTGACTGTGGCGAACCCGCAGCTCAGCTGCATCCTTTTGGCGTTGCAGTCGACCTCGAGCAAAAGCCTGCACCGACGAAACAGCCGAGAATATTTCCGGTCGGACTGACACTTGCTGTACAGCTTGTCGTCGACGACGAGCCAAACATGCCCTGCACGCCGCTTGAATTCCCACCACCGCTTTCCCGGACGACTCGAGCGAATTATGCGCCGCAGCACGACGCGCCTTGGCCAGAACCCTTCGAGCTTGAGCTTGCATGTGTACAGCCATTGTATCGAGCGATCGAGCCGCCCGAGCCGCCCGAGCATGCTTCGAAACAGCAATATGTCGTTTGACAGCGCTTTGCAAGTCGGTCGCCCAATCATGCATGTTGTCTTGTTGTTCTCGCTCGGCGATGAGTCGTCGTCGAGACATGCATCCTCGGGATCGAGCTTGGAAGCGCATGATGATGGGCAAAGCGAGGTCAAGTTGAGCGTTGATTCGAGAGACACGCATTCGAGCTAGCCGACCTCGAAGGTGTTTCTGCAAACCGATGATGGAGGGCTCGCATTCGAGCAGCTCTCGGTCTCGTCCTGATTATCAGCTGGATGTCACGTCCGCGAAATGTTTAGCTCACTCTCGTCTTCCGTTTCTTCCGGTTCCTCCGGCTCCGGTGCCCAACTTGCTTCTCGAGCCAAGTGTTTTCTAGCATCTCCAAAGTTTGGCATGGCGACCCCTTGCAGTCCCTTCTGCGTCTTTGCCAACTGCTCATCTGTTTGTCAGCTCGAATTAACCATCCCCAAACCAACGACTGACCGGTAAAGTCGAACTGGCCGACGAGATTACCGATTCGCTCCGCCAATCCCTGCGCTGCGAGCAAGTGACTATGATCAGCTCCTCAATCTCGAACAACTGCCAACCTACCTGAGAACGTGTATGCAAAAGATGACTTTGGGGATATTCTTCTTCTCGTACAAATCAATCGGATCAAAAGTGAACGTCTGCCATCAGCTCCACCCTCTGTCCACTCTGTCAACTCACCATGGGCATCCCAACCGTCTTCAAAAACCTCAAAAACGCATCAATGTTATCAGTCTGCTTATACCGGTGTTTGCTATCCTACCCCATCAGCTCCTTCTCGCTTTGCACTTTCCCAGACCCACCGTCCAAATCTTTTTGACCACAGCTTCTCCTTGAAATCGACGCGCCAACTTTGCAAGCACAATCCCATCCTTCAACCCGTCCTCCATCTCCGTCACTCCAAACCCGGTCTCTTCGTCTAGACATCCTTCTATCCATTGTTGTGCTTCTCCGACGTGGCACAGATATTCGTACGCTGCCAGGGCGTGTCGTTGTCGATCCATCCAATTTGTTTGCATGAGCTTGCGAGATGGGAGAGGTGCAGGGGCGAGGTCTCGAGAAGATGCAGAGGGAGGGAGGACGGAGCGAGATAGACGAAGTCGACTAGTCATTCCTGCCTGTCAGCGAGAGAGAGACATGTACAAAGACCCACCTGTCACGCCTTCCACGTCGTCCTTGACCCCTCCTCGAGATGGCATGGTCCCTACAGCGTTCATTAACCCCTTCATCTCGTCTCCTGCAATCTCTGCTCGAGGCGTAGCGAGACCTTCTTTCGGCGTATGCACGACGATAGACCTCCTCTTGCTGCCTGGCGTCGAGGGGACAGTAGGTGTAGAAGGGACATTGTCGCTTCGTGAAGGTTTAAGCGGTTCCGCCTTGACGGATGGGGTAGTCGAGGAGGTCTCGCCCAATGAAGAAGGTAGGACGACCGAGTCACCTCGTCCAAGCGTAGAAGGCACCCTTGGAGCAGTCTTCTGAGGTGGAGCCTCCTCTTCCCATCCTCCTTCTCCTGAAGCGATCCGAGGTAAATGTCTTCCCAACCGTCGATTGTCAGACCGACTGATCGAGCCGTACTTGTCGTTTCCAACGGTAAGAGTAGAAGAGCTTGCCGGAGCGGAAGAGGTCGACTTGGGTGTTGTGATATCGACACCTGAGAGGCCAGAGGGGACGTAGCGAGGTGCAGGGGCTGAAGGCGGTGTTACAATAGGCCTATATGATGGTCGAGAGGGGGTCGCGCTCGAGGTGGGTGTCAGGTTGTACGCCGGTGTAGAAGAAATTTCCGAAGGGGTAGACATAGGCTTTGGGGGCTCAAACAAGCCTCCGAAAGGTGACGATTTGGAAGTCGTCAAGGGCGAAGGGGAAGTGATGGACGAGGTATTCGAAGTTGAGGGGGTGATTGTTGCAGCGGGAGTTGTCTCTGAAGTTACGGATGCAACAGACTCCCTCCTAGCCAGCTTTCTCGCTTCCAATCTCTTCAACGCATTCGCCCTCGCCTGTGCCAATGTATCCTCCACCGCTTGACTCCTTCCACTCGACATGATGCTGCTCCCCGTCCCTTGCGGCGTGATGGACGATATCGAAGCGGGTCGAGGTCGGTATATCCTTTCCGAAGGTGTTTGGCTGAGAGCATCAGGTATCTGGGCCGGGTCGAACCCGTCCATCCCTAGCACAGTCGAGCGCCGCGAAGGAGTGTACTTGTCGAGTCGAGATCCGCCGCCAACCGGTTCGGGGGTTGTATCGATAGAAGGAGTGCGGGCATAAGGAGAAGCGGTGGAGGAGGAGGAGGAGGAAGTTGTAGCGATACTCCCAGAAGAAGCTAGTGGAGTAGGAGGGGAAAACATCCCTCCTCCGATCCTTGTCGAACCAGGAGTGGAATCGTGGCTCGAGTCGGCATTGCTGATTTTGTTTTCCCATTGACTGCGGACAAGGTCGACAGATTTCGCTCCTCTATTATGTCCGATACCCAACCCCACCACCGGTCTCGAGAGAGGCGAAGGCGCAGGCTGGCGTTCTTCGAGATTATTCATCATCCGACTGACGGATTGTCGGATCGGTGTGGAAGGAGGAGACGATGTCGAATTCGGAGGAGGGGACAGAGGCGATGTGCCGTTGGAGAGGGATTGTTTGTCTGGCGAAGCGAGCAGCGATAGCGACGTTCCGCCAGTCTTTACTGCAGAGGTGCGATTGAGAATCCGTTGTTGGTAGCCGAATATACGAGCGGCGCTAGGCGAGCTCGACAGACCTTGAGGTGGTGGTGGTGGCGAAATGGGATCGGACATGATGAGAGGTGCCGTCGAGGTCGAGGTGTCCGAGCGAAAGGATACACAAAGTCGTCCAGTCGCGAGTGTCTGTCGAGGTCGAAGTTGTCGAGGGGTCGAGGGGTCGAGCAGCAATGCAGCTGTTTCTAGTCGAACATGCGGGTATGGTAATTGCGGGAACGCGGTAGTGATATGACGATGTAGATGTAGTCGATGAGTCGAAGTCAAACACACTCCCTTTTGACCAAAGTGCCGACTTCTTTGAAACGCGTCGAGACCGACCCAAACACGGCGGCGGCAACAGCAGAAAATCAAGATCACGTAATGCCCAGCACACGGTACGAGTACTTGTCGAGCCGTCGAGCTTGTTGAGATTCAGCAGCCTTTGCAGAGTTGCTTGACATATTTCGCTCCGCGCAAGGCTCGACTCCCAATCGAAATCGATCGACGGCAATAGGCTATACATGCAGGCATGGCGAATTAGATCCTTCAGCAACGTATGTGAATCAGAAGTGATGGAGGCAGAAGAGAGACGGCTCATAGCGGGGAGATCAGGTCCTCCGCCGACATGCCTGACCCCGTGATGGTGTTTCAGCCAACACAATCATATACGACGCTGATCACAGCTGAGCGAGGGTCGACCGACTATCATTCAGCGATGATCTTGCGTCTGCTGAGCATCTCCCTGCTCGACGTCGACGATACGCTTCGGGACTACACCAAGTCCATCGACAATCCGACAATCCTGCCAAGTCGAGGTCCATCCTCTAGCCAGAGCCTCGACTCGCAGATCCGC
>JALPCD010000120.1:0-23534 GCA_026538415.1 Cryptococcus sp. GC_Crypt_1
ATCACTTGGATCTCTACGAGCACCACCATCCCATCTCCGCGCATAGCTATAGCTAGCCAACGGACACCTTGATACCTTGCGTAGCTTGGTACGTGTACAGGTCGGCTTTTGCAGTGTTTCAAACGTCCCCTCTCGCTCACTCAACCCTCTGTCATATGACCTGCTCGAGTTCCTTTCCGACCTGTCCCGTCGATTGTACAATGCTGACTCGGTAGATATAGAATCCCCCAACACGGAAAACTCCTCTCCCCTTCTTTCTCTGTCCCACCTTTTGTTCACCTGCATCGCATTGCCTAGCTCTCTCTGCGCTTCGACAATATGGCGACTCCCGTCAACCCCAGACCCGACTCGGTGAGTAGAGTACAATTGGAGTTGCTTGACCGATATATGACTGACGAGCAGTTGCTCATGCCGCAACAGATTACCAATCTGATAAATGGTGCCATCACCCCCGGTCACCTGTCGAGAAACGCTTCCGACGTCTCGTTGAACCAGCGGATTCGAAAGGATACCATGTACGTTTAGATCATCGTCGGACGAGGTGCTCGAGCTGACCTCGACAGTGGATACAAGTCATCTCCTTTCCCCGCCAAGGCCGCTCAACAAGAAGAGGTCGCTCAGATTCTCGCTTCGAGCGGTTTCTTGCCTCGAGAGCTTGTGTCGGGCGAGGTCGACTGGTTCTACAACCACCTCGGTATTGGTGAGTCCCAGCAGCATAATTACGAGAGTTTGGCTGATGATAGACAATGCCTACTTCCTGGCAGAAGCTCCAGATGTCATTGCCGACCACATTCTTGCTCTGTACTCGGCAAAGCTCTTGGCGTACACCAAGCACGACCCTGAAAAGCTCTTCATCGATTTGGAAAAGATCACGACGGAAGCAGAGGCTGGGAAGAGCAAGGAGGGAGCTGTTTGGATCCACACGTCTAAGCCTGGTGTGACAGTCAAGGAGGGTCCAGGTGCTACCGTAGAGAAGAGGTGAGTCGGAGACGTGCCGAAATGATACCGTGCTGACGGCAGAATCGACGAGCTCTTCCTCGACAACCCGACTCCTGCCAAGGCTTACCGACTCGAAACCTTCCGATCGGCCGGTGCCATCTCCTCCACCATATCCCAACAGCTTCGATGCTACTTTGTCTCTCGATGCTCCTTCCCAACGACCGCTCCGGTCAAGAATGCCAATGGCGAAGTCGACATTCGATCCGTCTCGGACGCATCCTTCCTCGAAAAGGCGAGCGACAACACCTTGGACATCTACCAGGCGGTCATCAACGAGGTGGAGCGACGAGCTGGACCGGTCATCGAGATGTTCGAGGTCGAAGAGAGCCGAGAACGACGAGTTGTCATTGGATTCAAGATGGGCGGTACTCGAAAATTCTTCTCCGCCTTGTCTGACCTGTACCATTTCTACGGTCTCTACTCGGCTCGAAAATACGTCGAGCAGTTTTCCAATGGCGTCACCATCATCTCGGTCTACCTCAACCCGGTTCCCAACACCAAGGCTCCTCCTATTGAGCACTCGATCCACCAAGTCGTTCGAGAAGCATCGTTGCTCTACTGTCTTCCCGACAACCCGTTCTTCTCCGCCATCGACGAAGACAACCTCCAAGCGGTACAGGAGGCAACCTACGCCTACGTCGGTTGGATTTTTGCCCAACACTTCTGTAACCGACTCGGTTCCGCCTACTTGTCGTTGAAACAAGTCCTCGACGACAACAACCCGGACCACGCCGAGGTGCTCAACAAGATCAAGACTCGATTCCGAGAGGAGACGTTTACACGAGAGAGTATTCGAGAGGTCATCCAAAACCACCCCGACCTCATCCGAATGCTCTATATCAACTTTGCAATGACCCATTACCCGGCAGCCGAGGAAGCTTCGCAGCTTACGCCTACCCTCTCTTTCCAGCGACTAAAGACGGAACAACCCCTTACCGACGAGGAGCTTTACTCCAAGATCCGAAAGAACGCCGCCAACCAGCACGCTCTGCAGATTCTCGAGGCGTTCCTCATCTTCAACAAGCACGTGCTCAAGTGCAACTTCTACCAACCGACCAAGGTCGCGCTGTCCTTCCGATTGGATCCTCGATTCCTCCCCGACGTCGAGTACCCCAAGAAGCCTTTCGGCATGTTCTTCGTTGTCGGCTCCGACTTTAGAGGTTTCCATGTACGATTCCGAGATGTCGCTCGAGGTGGGATTCGAATCATCCGATCTCGAGGGAAGGAGAACTACAACTCGAACGTCCGAACGCTCTTCGACGAGAACTACGCCCTTGCCTCGACGCAGAATTTGAAGAATAAGGATATCCCGGAAGGTGGTGCGAAGGGGACAATTTTGCCTTCTCTCGACGCCAACTACGCCCAATGCTTCGAGAAGTATGTCGACTCGATCATCGATCTCCTCCTCCCTGGCCAATCTCCCGGTATCAAGGGTCCCATTGTCGATGTCTCTGGCCGAACCGACCCGGAGATTCTCTTCTTTGGTCCCGACGAGAACACTGCCGACCTCATGGACTGGGCAGCCAACCATGCTCGATCCAGAGGTGCTCCTTGGTGGAAGTCGTTTACGACTGGTAAATCTGCCGAGGCGTTGGGCGGTATCCCTCACGACACGTACGGTATGACGTCGCTCTCGGTCCGACAGTACATCTTGGGTGTTCTCAAGGCGCACGGACTTAACGAGAAGGAGGTCACCAAGTTTCAAACGGGTGGACCGGACGGTGATTTGGGATCAAACGAAATTTTGCTCAGCAAAGACAAGACGGTTGCGATCATTGACGGGTCGGGAGTTTTGCACGATCCTCATGGACTCGACCGAGGCGAGCTGGTACGATTGGCCAAGGCGAGGAAACCCATCTCCTCCTTCGACAAGGCCAAGCTCAGCTCGGATGGATACCAGGTGCTGGTCGAGGATCAAGACTACCGACTACCCTCTGGCGAGGTCATCCCGGATGGAACCGAATTCCGAAACAACTTTCATTTCCGAGTCAAAGCCGACCTGTTTGTCCCTTGTGGTGGTCGACCTGAGGCTGTCAACATTTCCAACGTCGCCAAGCTTGTCGACTCGGACGGTAAACCCCACTTCAAGTATGTCATCGAGGGCGCCAACTTGTTCTTCACCCAACAAGCTCGATTCTGGTTGGAGAAGAAGGGCGTAACGTTGTTCAAGGATGCCAGTACCAATAAGGGTGGGGTTACCTCGTCGTCGCTCGAGGTGTTGGCTGGTCTTGGTCTCAATGACGAAGAGTACATCGAGAACATGATCTTCAAGGATGGCAAGCCGTCCTCGTTCTGTAAGTCGTGCTCGCAGCTTTTGTTGGGACTCCACTGACGACGCAGACCAAGCCTACGTCAAGGATATCCAGCAGAAGATTTGCGAAAACGCCGCTGCCGAGTACACCTGCATTACCAAGGAATGGCAACGAAACAAGGGCAGCAAACCTCGAACGTCCATCACCGACGAATTGTCGTCGACCCTCAACAACTTGCAAAACGAGCTCGAGGTCTCCGACTTGTACGACAACATGCAGTCGAGGAAGAATGTCTTGTCGCACGCTATACCCAAGACGTTGGTCGACAAGATTGGATTGGATGCCTTGATGCAGCGACTTCCGGAACAATACCAACGAGCTTGTTGGTCGGCTTGGGTCAGCTCGAATTACATCTACCAGTGCTCGATGGAGGCTTCCAATGTCGACTTTTTCCACTTCTTTTCCAAGCTCGCCAATTAGGTCGATCCCACAATACCACACGGACATTATTTTCTACCATGTACATACATCTCGATTTCAGTACAAATTTCCTCATTTACGCATTTGACGGTGGGCAAGAAGCAGAAGAGGTAGTAGCAGCAGCAGCAGCAGCAGCGGAGAGTATATATATCATGCATAAATGGACGAGACGCGTCTTCTGTGGTACAATCGGTCCTCGCTTCTTCCTGTTCTACAACACCGCCTGTGCGCCTCGTCTTGCTCCGCATGTTGCTCGTCTAGTCCACTCTGCTTAGTGCTTTGTCGCCTCTCGCTCTAGGTCGGCGGGATCCGACAGATCGTCTGCCCCCCTTCTCACCGCCGACACATCCTCGTCCTTCATCTTGTCGGCACGACGACGCAGACCGTAGGGTTCGACGAGTTTTTGCAATTGGGGCCATAGCTGATCAACGGCAGAAAGAATGTCAGGGACGGTCTTCTTTTCAGGTTCAGATGTGACGATTTGCGGATGAAGAGTGGACAGGGAGGGTGGAGGGCGGAGGCCTGCGGCGACAAGTACCTCGTCGGAAGAAGAACCACTCAGCGAGATCAACGAGTCGGGGTATGCTCGTGCAAAGTACTAAGGCGCCAGTCAGCGGGGGTTGTAATAGGCGGACGGACAGGTAATAACGACGGGAGGAAAGAGGACTCACTTCGAGGAGAGGGGCGGTCGACGCGTAGTACGCCTGCAGACGCTTGGTGAAAGTTTCCTAAAAAGGCATCGGTCTATGCTCTCTTTGCCCAAGGATTAGTAGATCAGGTTGTGAGACTTACCGGTGTATCGTCAGGTCTCTTGCTCAGCGGTTCTCCCGTAACATCGTCCTTTCCTTCGACTTTAGGCGCAGAATAGGTCGTGTTGTACACTCGACCAGATGGTAGATGGACCCATCGAGCTGCGAGTCAGCTGAAGGAGCAAGCCGATGGGACAAGAGAATGAGCGACTTGCCCTGGATCCGGCCCATGATCACAGCATCGGGAACGTTGAGGTGAACGATCATGTTGAGTGGTCGTCCCTTATATGTCAGCGACAGGTGTAGCAGCTACAGTTAGGGGGAGAGTTCCAATGCACCTCTTCGTTGAGTACGGTATCCAAAAGTTCTCCCTGATGCAGCGTTCTGGGGAAACCGTCGATGATCCAACTCTAGCTAGTCAGCTGTATGTCAGACAGTTTGAAGGTAGCTGCACCCACCCTTCCTTGCAGCCTATCCAGCTCTGCCTTGACGATCTCAAGCATGAGCTCGTCCGAGACGAGGCCTTGGGTCTGTCAGCAGGAGCCATGAGGAGTGAGAGGTGGGTCGTGGGTCGTGGGTCGTGGGTCGTCGACTCACCTCCGCCAGCTACGACGGCTTCGGCCTTTCGGCCCACCTCGCTCTTCGCCATGATCTCCTTGCGCAAAACATCACCAGTCGAGACAAAGGCCACGTCGTATTGCTCTACAAGTCTGCTTCATCAGCCTTTTGTGGGCCTTTAACCTCGATAAATGGAAGGGCTATCGACATACCTAGCGGATAGAGTACCCTGGAATCCGTCAGCCAATCCACGTAAGTTAATCAGCGAAGGAATCAACAAAGGCTCGACTCACCTTTCCACTTCCGGGCTTGCCAAACATCAACATTCTCAGTCCGTCTTCTTGCACACCCTCGAATTGCTCCGCATGCATGGAAGCATCTTTGACGGCCTGCTTGAACTTGCCCACCATCTCGTCAATGGTATCGCTGACTCCGGGTTCACGACGCGTCGCAGTAGTGTTGAAGGAACGGAAACGGACAAAGCATGGCGTGGGGGACCATTGTCGGATCACTTGTCGAGGGAAGGCTATCCTGAGCACCATGGTGAGGCCGATGCGCAGGATGAGGAGTGTGGTATGCTATAGCCAAGATGGATGAAAGAGCGAAGCGCAAAGAAGCAAGATTCACAGTTGAGCATCATCGAGTGTTGGCTACCTTAGTATGGCCAACGGGTAGACGACGGACCATCCCGGATCCGCCCATCGGTACACCTTATTGCTTCTTCAAACGGTCGTCTCCCCATGCATGCAGGCAGCTCGTTCTGAGACGTGGGGCGATCAGTATACGGAGTAGAAGGCGTCTCGACCGTTGCACCCTTTTCGCGAGCTTCTCCAAAAGGCCAAAGGAGCTCATGGCTCAAAGATGATAGATAGGCTTCGCTTCTTCTCCTCCTCAGCGGCGTTGCTATTCCACTTGAACATTGTTTGTACGAGTACTCTACCACCATCACTCGACTCGAATCGACTCGCACCCATGGGATTACCCCAATATGCTCTCTCCGTCGATGTATACAATCGTAGTACCTCATCCTCTACCCAAACTCCACCAATCAATCGCCTCAACCCGCGCCTCAACCCGATTCAACAGCTCATCCAGACACAAAGAGCCTTGAAGGACCTCTCTGCCTCGGTAGACAGCACAACCCTCACCATCTTCCGACAAGACTCGTCAGCGGCCAGTCTCACGCCTACCAGCATTCACATTGCCGGCACAGTCTCGGACGATACCCTGCCGCTGTTGGTCGAGGTGGTGACGGGTCAAAGGGGGGATCGAAAGTATAGTCTTTCTCGACGAGCGACACCTAAGCCAGGCTCAGAAGGTGACGAGTGGTTCAAAGCACCGGCAGCAACGAAAACATTCAAGGACGCCGATGAGAAAGTGTGGTATGTGCGAGTGAGCAGGTGGGACGATACAAATTCCCCAGTGAGGAGAATGATGAAGAGCTATTATACCGATGAAGAGGGCGGCGGCAAGGTGGTGGATGATCCAAGGAGAGCGGTGTTTGGTGAAATGATCAAAGATCAGGATTCCACCTTCTTCTTGACAGACTCGCAACGCAGACCATTCGCAGGGACTAGCCTGATCCAGCTCACACAAGCAGATACGAAGCAGAGGAAGAAGAAGAGGTCTTTGAAGGAAATTGAGAAGGCAGCTGGGGAGGATACGGACAAGCAGACGACTGCAGACACGGTAGCCCTCGCTGCAGAGGAGGCATCCACCTCTGTCGGTGTCGCCCCACCAGCTCGGAATGTGACGACTCGTCAGACGGTACCTCTGTCCCTTCCTCTGCCGAGCGGGACTCTCAGCGGGGCCAACTCGACACCAAAGGCCAAAGTCAGAATGCGACCCACCAATACCTCCCGCCCTACGAATCATAAATCGTCACCCAAACTTGGAACAAGCGCGCTTGTCGACCAACAACCAGCACCTGTACAAACAGGCTACACGCTCAGCACCTTGTTCGCCGACGGTTCTCGAAGCGACACCCGACTCGACACTGATGACGCCATCAAAACGACCATCGCATCGCTAATCAGGTCGACTTCCGATCATCTCGGCCCAAAAGGCTCCTCCTCCTTCACATTGCGATACAACAACTCGGACTTCCCACCCAGCGTTCTCTCCATCGATCTCCGGCTACTCTGTCTTGAACAGCCCAAATACACTGTCACGGTTGGCGAAACGTACCTCGGCTTCGACGGACCAGATTATAGACGAGCGATCTACCACCTCACGACGGACCATCTCGACGCTGCAATTTCCGAGATGCTCTGGAGTCGGACGTACGAGGCCGCAGCGAGGCGTATCGACTATATTGAGGTTCAACATGTGGATGAGCCGCTAGCTGAAGGGGTGTTGTCGCAGCGACGGGGATGGGCAGAGAAGGCGGCAGAGGAGACATGTCAGGCGAGCACGACGGAGCAGAAACACACCGACATGATACTGCGCAAGCTGATACATAGCCAGCTGGTCAATCAGAGAAGCTTGCAACGGAAGATAGTAGACTTGGAGTATCACAGAAGGTTGGAATGGGACGAATTGATCTGGTCCATGGGCGAAAAGGAGAAGACCGACTTTGCCCTGCGCATGGCCGGATATGCCTTTTAGCATTCCTACGCAGCTATATCTTTATGTAGTTACGTTTTCTTCTTGCTCGTCAACCAGACCATGACCCCTTGACTTACGTCGTCAGTCATTCTCGGAAAGAGGACCCAAGCAGGATGGACTGGGAAAGGCTGAATGGACCAGGCATCACCGACATGGATCTCATCCTTTGCATCCCACTTGACATCGCACTCTACTCTCTCACTACACTCTCCCGCCCAGCCAACTCGGCCTCTCCAGAGCAGAATTGATTTTTTCCGAACCCTGCCTTGGCTCCAGCATCACTAGCAATATCAGCGTCACATCGATCCCACACGAATTTGAAACAACATACGACTCTTCCGATACAGCGCCTCGAGCGAGGCGCTTCCCCTCTCTGCCAATGTCCTCCTCAAAAACGTTTGCACGCTCTCGAGCTCGTGAAAGTTGAAGGGCGTCTGATACCTCGTAAAGTCGACTGCGATTTTTCCAAGCTTGCTATACTTGTCTTGGTTGATGAGCTGGAGTTCTGGCGACAATGTCGAGGGTCGAGTATCCGGATTTCCGTCTGACATGAAGGTGATGCTGCTTGTCAGCTCGCACATGACAACGCAAATGTGATGACCCACTCGGTGAGGATCAGACCGAGAAAGGGAAGACAGGGAAGGTCGGCTTCTCGCAAACGAGTCCTATACGCAGCGTGGTTCTGCAATTCAGCTTGATTCTCTCTCATCCTCCTGCAAGTTCGACTCACCTTGGTGTGCTCAATGACACTCTGTAGTCGCTCCATGATCACCTTGTACTTGGCGGGGAGAGCCTATACGTCAGCTGAGACCTTGTGATCAGATGGATTACTCACATCCCAGGTCCGCTTCAGCCTCGACACGGTACTGCTGTTCAAAGCAGCGAGGACCGCAAACAAGGTCGAAAAGTTGTTGAGCTGCAGACATTTCTACCCGTCAGCTATGCACCCACGCTCCAGGTTCTTCTCCACTCACATCGGCGAGCTTGATGTAAAACTTCAAAAGCGAAGCTCTCTTCTTCGCATCCTGCTCGTTCAAGATGTTATCCGCTACCCAGCCCGTGATCTGGTTGCTCAACGTCGAGAGCGCCTTAAGTTCCGGCACGCTCTTCTTCCCCGTCTGCAGCAGATCTTCCGGTGCAAGCAGTCCAAACAGCTTCGACTCCATAATGGTCAATTGTCGAGCGAGCTCCAACGAATCAAACTCGGTAATTAGGACATTGGCGTTTCGGAGGAGCAGCGCGTTGAGCGACTTTGAAATGACAGGCGTAGGCGGGAGAGCGCTGTTCATAGGCGGGAAAGCGGAGATGGGAGTACGGATCGTATAGTCGATCGACGAGGAAGACCGACGGAAAGATCTCACATCTGACGAGGCGGATAACGGGCCAGACTGTCGCTTTCGGATCGACTGTTCCAGCCGAGGCGCCATGGCAGGAAGTGTCCGACTGACCGTGTTTATCGCAAAGTCTCGTAAAGTATCCAGCACCAGATCGTCCGTCTGAGATCGCCAATGGGTATCCAGCCATGCTTTGAGGAAATTGTAGACTCGCAATCGGGTGGGTACAACTTTGCTCTCGAGCCATATCGCTCGTTCTCGTTCGCCGAATGTCATCGCAGCAGGGGGTTGGAGGTTGTACCGAGAGATCAACGCGTCGACGAGTACAACCGGTGTGGTAAAGAGCCGAAAGGTGAAGAAGAAATTGTTCCAGAACGTCAGATCGACGGGTCCATCGTGAGGCGTCATTTTCTCCACCAGAACGGTCAAACTCGCACCGACCATCGTGCCTTCGCTGTTGAACGTAATCTCTCTTGGGTCGTAGTCGTGGGCAACCACCCAGAAACGAACATCGGCATTGGCGGACGGGGCGGGAGTAGCGACATTCCGGGACGCGCCATATGGTCGAGGAAGAGTGAGCGATTTGACCGGCGTGGCGTCAGTGTCGATTGTCAAGCCGCCAAACTTGTTGAAAGCGGCAGCGGACTCCTTGGGCGCAAAATCGGGGGTGCGTAGAGGGTGTTCGAACGAAAGAGGTGCCATGGGTGCTGGTGTAGTCTGGTCGCTCGCACCTGAAGATCGTAGAGACGAATCATCGGCAGATCGGAAGAGACCGACCACCTGAGTCGCTCCATTGGCGAGAGGCACGTCGAGGTCGCTGGTGAACTTGTCCAGATCGGCTGAACGGGAAGGCGATCGATGGGTCATACGATGAGGAGCGGCAGGGGAGATGAGACTCGACGAGCGGCTCCTCGGCGCTGCAAAGTCATCAGAGAAGGACCGCAGAAGCTCCGCAGATTTGGGAGCGGTAAGACCGATGGAAGGCGAAGTCTGCGTGTGAGTCAAAGGTGGGCGGAGCTGCTCATCAGCGAGACCAGGACTCGACAGACTTACATGACCAGGGAAGGGCTTTGCGAGCAATCCAGGTTGCAAAGTGTCATCCTCCCTCGACAAATCCACCACAATCTCCTCCTCTTCGTCTGTTGATTCCCCCTCTGTAGTCGAGCTCATCGTTCCGTCTCTGAACCGCTGATGCAACAGGCTGAGACTCGAAGCTTTGCGGTGCAGACTAGAAAGCGTATGGGTACCTCGTTGACCCACGACCTTGTCCCGAAGTACCACCGCAGCGTCTTTGGGCGGAGGTCGGGGAGTAGATTGTCGACCGAGCGTGTCGGAATGCGAAGGTGTAGGGGTCGTAGCAAACGTGTCGGAACCTTCCGGTACGCAGATGCGAACTAGCCTCACGCATTCGGTTCCAGCTCGCAGTGTCGCAGTGGCGGTACTGAGCAGTTGATGCTTGACCACTTCGTAATCTTCTTCGGTAGTATCGATAAAGGCGGCATTGCCGATTATCTCGACCCCTTCGACCAGCCTCGAGGCGACATCGTATAGCGTATCTTTGGTAACGCGCAAATGTTCGACCTCGCGAGGGCGAGATTGTCGTATACCGTTATCCCGACCGACAGCCTCGACGACGGTCGAAAGGCCTCGCACCACGTCGATGGCCTCCCGAGTCATCTCAATCAGGTTGGCGTGGCTCGATGGGTGAGATCCCATATGATGCGAATGTATGTGACCAATAAATGCGGCAATGATGGACAAGAGCGAGTCTTCGGCGACGCTGATTGCTCTGAGAACATCTACCGAGGAGGAAAGCGAGTTGAGGCGAGGTGGAGCGGGAGTCGCCATTGTCTCGTCCCAAACGTGAGTGTCGACGACGGGCGAATTGAGAGTGGTCGAGGTGCTGTCGACGCTGCCAAAGAAGCGATGCTGTGAAGAGCGAGCCGACAAGGGCGAAGAGCGACCCGAAGAGGACGAGTTGAACGTTGCAGAGAGAGGGGTGCTCGCGTCGGAGGACGATTTCGTTTCAATCTGCGAAGACCTTTTGACGAGGACGAGACCGGCGGTAGGCAACGGCGGAGGAGGACTGGCAGCTTTTCGTCGAGCTGCTCGAAGATCGCCCACACTTGCAGCTCGCATTTTAAACGTCTCCTGGATCCTACTGTTTCCCGGTGTGCCGGTCATGCCGTTGGAGCTGAGTCTCATCCGATGAGCTCGCGAGTCGAATCCTTCGGAAGAGAGGGTAGGTGTATGAACGTTCATTCGAGGACCCATCATGGTCGGCTCGGAATCCTCGTCGAGCGGTACGAGCTCGACACTGTAGTCGTTGGCGTGTTGCAAGAATCGCTTCATCCCCGCCAACACGGATCGAGCCGATTTGGCCAGCAACTCGAAGTCCTTGGTCTCTTCTTCCAATGTCCTCTCGTCTCCTCCAGGTGCCATACCGCTGGCTTGCTTTGCCGCCGTCACCAGACGGTTCAGCTCGACCAAGATTCCTTTCCTCTCTTTGCTCATCATCGGGTAGTTGGCCAGCGTTTTCGAGTCCTTGTTGAGACTGTCGGTTTGGAGGAGGACCGAGCGGACGGCAGAAATGACAAACGCGGCGGAAGGTTGGATATGGCTTTTCTTGTCAGAGTGAATAGCCGATTCGAGGAGGGACAGGGATCTTATGACGGGGTGAAGAAGGTTTTGTAGCTGCGGAGGGAGGTCGACCATACTCCGATGGGTGGGCGATGGGGCATAGTTGGAAGATCCACGAGAGAGATGAGAAGTAGAGGAGGTATGTCGAGAGTGGACCGAGAGGCTGATTGACATGTTGGTCTTTCGAGACTTGGGTGAAGTCTCCGACTTGGTACTAGACTCGACCCGTCGATGAAGAGTCTGTCCCCATCAGTCTTGCCCACCTTGAGTCCGAAGAGGAGGGGAAACCCAAACTCACTCCATCGTGGCCCATCTCGCGGACGTAATTGCTAGGAAACCATCCTCTCCTCGGTCCTGTCCTCTCCGACTGTTCTCCGACCTTGGTAGTAGCAATCTCCCCATCCCACCATCCCGTCGCGTCGCGCAGATGAACACGTATCACTTCTCCATTCTTGAACGAGAGGTAGACGCCAGGGTTGGAAGCTGCGCTGGCGCTATTGAGGAGGGCAGGGTGAAAGTCGTGTATCGCTTGAACGTGGGTCGGGGGCTCATCTCGACCGGGAGACACGGGTGAGGGAGGAGCAAAGGTCGAGGAAGTGGGTTGAGAGGGTGTTGTGTATTGGTGGGCGTAGGTTGAGGGTCCAGCTTGAGCGTTCATGATGATGAAAGAAGAGGGATACTCAACCCGTCGCGAGGGTCTGGCCCGACTCGCTCAGACGGCGAGAAGCGACGCAGTAGATATGAAGAAGTCAAAGGTCCCACGCGAGCTGCGAGTCGTTGTCGATATGCCAAGGTGTTTCACTGGAGAGAGAGCGTTTTCGAGCAAGTACTCGTACTCGTAGTGTACAGCGATTTCAGTCGCATTAGATTCCACAAAATCACAAGTTGGCGCGTCGTTGTCGCGGTGCTGATAATCGATTGTCCTATCCTAGAGACGCGGGCGAAGCGCCACGGATGAGTCGAGAAGATGGGATAGCCAAGAGATGAGATGTAGAAAAAAGAGCGAGACCAAAGAGACGGTGGTGGTGGTGGTCGTGGTGGTTGCTCGATCTAGCTACTCTAGTCTCGGTGTTCGTAAACCCCTTCCCTAGAGTAGCCTTCCCGTTACGTTGCTTCTACATGAGATCGACAATCCGGGTCACGCAATGGTACTACTCTCGCATGGGCAGTCTCTTCATCTCTCTGATGCATGCTTCTGGGCCCAGTCGTGGTCAGAGCGACCACTCAAAGGTGGCAAGGTATCCAAGCTCGATACACACCAGCTCGACGGATGCTCGACGCGTCGATGGCAAAGTCAAAGGACGGAGACGGGTCCTCTTCTCTTGGCGCACCCCTCTCACCAGTCCGTCTTGTCATCATTACCAACAAGTTTGGCATGATTGCATAGCTGTGGATCGAGTGTACTATGGGGATCCCTCTCCTTCCTCTCTGGCATGCGCCAAGACCTCCTTGATCAGCTTGACGTGCAGCTCGTCGCCTCCTCCGTCTGCACCAAGCTGCCCGTCCACCGCGCTCTCGACCAAAGCCCATTGCTCCTTCTCATCCTGATGTTTCTGCACCCACAAAATGTACTCTGCCTCGGTCCATCCATGCACCTCGTGCGGCAGTCGAAGAGCAGAGACGACGATGATGTGGTGTAAAACGATAAGAGGGGGAAGATGTACCGTCTCGACGGGATTGGCCAGCGAAGCCGGATCTGAGAACAACAGGGTTCTGCCCCGTTAGCTCTATCATGCGGTATAGAGAGGCATAGCATACCTGAAAGCTCGAAGGGAAAGATACTCGTCCCCGACTTTCTCAATCTTGACACCTCCCCGTTGGCCTGGTACCTGCCCTGTCGAGAGCAGACTCGCAATGCCCATTTCCAGCTCGGTCATATCCCCCGTCAATTTGAGCTTCCCACTTTCTCCAAGAGGCCTCGCTATGCTGGCATGCAGCAAGAACGTCCGTATGAGATATCGGCTAATCTCAAGCACCCTACACTATATCAGCTCGTATCCCGCATAATCGTGGCGACGACATACCATTCTCGCAAATATTCGCCCATCGACAAGCGAGACAACAGCTCGTTCTTTATGAATCCAAGCTTGTCGATCAGATCCTGCATATACGGACTCGGCCCTCCGCCCATCGACATGGGGTCCATGGGTTTCGCAAAGTCCACTCGGTGCAGTCGAGATAGTATAGCCGATATCTCCCGCTTGAAAGCCACATCGAGGGCGGCACAGACTCGCTTGTATGCGTCTTCCAGCCGTACTACGATGGGCGAGATGATTTCCCATACCTTTCCGGCGAACTCTTGCTCGACAAAGAGGAGGTTGTAGCGGCAGTTGTAAACGCAGCCGACCAATTGAGCGTTGACAGTCTGCGCAGCGGTAGCGTTTGGCCCGATGAGCGACGTGGCTGTAAAGTCTCGAACAAACTACATATCAACTTTTGTTAGATCACGGGGGTTGAGAGAAAAAGCTGACCGCTCCATCGACTTTAATAAGAAGGGTATCCAGCACTCGGATCGCATTCCGAGCCACAGTGCGGACGAGCAAGGGATCAAAGCGAGCCGAGTCAAGCTCGTTAGTGACCGTTCGGGCGATGGCGACTCCCTCTGTAGCACCAGGTGGATTGCCACGACCCGAGAGGTACGACGACATGGACGAATTGACGATATCGGTCATTCTGGTAGTCGAGCGAGTGAGGTATAATGTTTCAAAGGTGGATATAGATCGCAGTACTAGGACAGCTTCTGGGCTGTCTCATCAGCTATATGCATACAACGCGGGATGTTTTAGTCTACCTTTGGTGATTCCAGGTGTACACAGTATCGGTGTGGACCGCTATCTTGGCGAAAAAGTCGTGGAACAGCCGAAGCAGCCTAGGATAGCCAGTGCTAAGCGCTTGTTGTAGCCAGGACGATGCTGGTCAAGTCAGCTTGTGAGCCTGAGCAGCAGATAGTGCAACTGACATTGTGCTGCCTGTTTTGTCTGGGTCTCGAATGCTTTAGCGAGCGTGGTCCAGAAGGTAAAGCTTGGCTTCTCGTCCAAGGTCTGCCTAAGTCAGCTAGGTCCCAGCGGGATCATGCACTCACCTTCATGACTTCCTCCAAGAATTCCACATGCGTGACAGCATCTCTCTTCATGCGCAGTACCTTCTCCAGCGTGTATACCTAAAAGTTTCAGCCAGCAAGTTCAAGGGAAAGGATCGAGATATTGGATCGGTACTCACCTTGATGCAGCAGTTTGCGACGTCTTCCACAACCCGCCCCAGACGAGACCACAGCACGTTGATCCATTGCTCCTTGTTGGCTGAAGTCGGTCCATTGGCTGTCCGGCTTCTCGCTGTGAATTTGATAGCAGATGTCGACGAGTTATCTGCCATGAGCTGTCGTCTGGCTTCACCGGAGTAGCAACGTACCCTTTCCTGCTACTTCTCGACCGATTGCAGCCGAGTCGAAGGCTTTCGAGATACGGAGCGTGACAGCATCGTTCAGATCCGCCAAGAGGTTTGAAACGAGATCGGGGAGGAGTCGCAGGTTATGGGCGGTTTGCAACGAGGAAGACAACAGAGGTTGATTCTGCCTCGTCAGCTTTTGCCCAGACACTGGAGACCGAAGGGATACTCACAAGATCCGCAAGTCCACCAACTACCATACTTTCCATCTCTTGTATGATGGCATCTCGGGCTTGATCGACTGTGGGAAGGTACGCGGTGACAAATGCTAGCGATTGCAAAGGCAATGGCGCAATACCACCTTCTGTCTCCTGATCATCCAAGGGCGACGAGCTCAGCAAGAGATCTATCTATCAGCTTTTGACGACTACTGAGCCATCATATGCACTTACCAAGCTCAGCAACGCTCAAAGCGGCTTTGGCTAGTTCTCTATCCTTCTCTCCCTCTCCCGTCTTGCTATCTGCACCATGTTTCTGCCCATTCGCAGCAGAAGCCAGCTTGACCTTGCCCATCTGCTCCTCGAGCCTCCTGGCGACAGTGACGAATCGAGCAGCCCGCCTCGAGAGATCAGACGCCTGAGCGAGGAGGTTGAGCCGAGTGACGAGGATAGAAAGTTGGGCATGCGGGTCGTGTATTTTTGTCTGAAGTCGGTCGAGAGAGGTCGAAAGCGAGTCGAGGGATGACCGTATGGGTGCAAGATGGGAAGACAGCGCAAGAGAGGTCGTGAGGTGGGATAGAAGGAGAGGGTATGAGGAGGTGATTTCCGACCGGAGCTGCTTCGTCACGTCTTCCTACGCAAAGTCAGCTTGTATCCTGCGGGAGAGGATATCATCCTCACGATACCATAATTGAGACGAGCCAGCTCGACCCCTACATCGCCCTTTTCAGTGTCTCTGGTCTTGGCACCAGCTCCAGAACCGCTGCCCTCGGCGAAAGAAGGCGATTCCGGGTCGTATATCTTTCCAGAGAGAACCGCGTTGGCATAGCTATTGACGTCGAACTTGTCGGACAAGAATGGCTTCTGATCTTGCAGCATATCAGCTCACACATCCATCAAGGGACTCAAGATTTGTTACTCACCCAAGAAGGACTCTGCCATTGTGATGAGGTTGATGTATAGTCGAGCAGACGAGGAGGTGGTCGAGTTCAAGCTGAGGTGAATCAGGCAGGTCCCTCGGTGAAATGACCGAAGATGATTGACTTTGCCCTCCACTTTTCAGTGACCCTCCTGCGTCGATCTCTATTCAACCGTCAACCTCGATAGTCCACTCGACAACCGCATCCACAGCTGAGGGAAGATGGGATCGACAGATGAGACGGAAGAGTCTTGCTCGATCTTGCAACAAGATGAGCTCGATGTTCTCGAGGTGAGCTTGAACTGTAGTAAACCCTTGGTAGCCTTCATGCTGACGCTTTTAGTCCATCTACCCTACCCTCTTCTTTGTTAAACCGAATCCCAATCACAAGCCGGGCAAGGTGCTCGATCTGGCCATATCCATCGTTCTCGACTCATCAAAGACCATCACACTATGCTCGATACAATCGGAAGCGTCGTCTTCTACCGCCCCACCCACCCTCTCCGTCTCGCATTTGCCGCCCTTGATCGTCAAGCTCCATCTCTCGCCGCAGTATCCCACGCATCAATCACCGAAAATACTATCGATACGAGCATCCGTCCCAGAGTCGGAGAGTCGATCTAGTTGGCTCAGCAGGAAAGATCTCGGGCTTGTCGAGGAGAAGCTGAGAGAGCTGTGGGAGGAGGATTACCAATCGGCAGGTGAAGGGTCAGGAGTGCTGTGGAGATGGTGGGAATGGATAGGAACGGGAGATTTCTTGCAAGACCTCGGTCTGTCCTCAACAGAGGGTGTGAAGTGAGCTGCCTCTTCTTGTTGCATCTGGGAAAATCGACTGACGAAATAGACTATCGGTCCCACCTGGTTTGACACCTTCAACCTACTTCTCCCTGCTCAAACGATACGACGCGACGCAGGTGCATTCGTCGTTCGAAAAGACGGCATTCTCTTGCTCGATCTGCCTGGAAAATCGCAAAGGAAAGACTTGCATTAAAATCCCCTCGTGTGGTTGCATATTGTCAGTAGTTGTTCGGATAGCTCCCGATCCTATCAAAGCTGACGAGTGTAGCTGTACTCCTTGTTTGAGCTCTTGTTGGACTCTGGCGGTCGAGGAAGGAACGCTGGAGAACGTCTCCTGTCCGAGTGTGTCATGCGTCAAGGCCAGGACATCGAGTCCTGGGGGAAACGAAGAGGTAGATCCGGAGCTGGTCAAGGAGGTCGTAGGAGAGGATCTGCAGATGAGGTGGCTGAACTTGAAGGAGAGGAGAAAGGCCGAGATAGGTGCGTAGCAGGTTCCTTCCTTCCCCCTAACTAACTTTCTTTCGCTCGATTACCTTCTCAAGTTATATCGCTGACTATCAGATCCTTCGTATACCACCTGCCCTCGACCCAACTGTCAAGCTGCCGTTCCCCCTCCTGCTCTTCCTTCAGCCGACGGAATCGCTGCTCATACTGCCAAAACCTCTCGCGTTATCCGTCTATCCGACATATCGGGGTCCAAGGTACCTGCTCCTCGACCATCCGTCACACCTGATCCCGCTAATTCGACCTCGCAAATACCGGCAGACGACCGGTGGGCTCGATATCGGCAATGCCCATGCTGCGACTATTCGTTCTGCCTGTATTGCTCGACGACATGGCACGGCGCTCATACTCCTTGCGCCTTTCCTCAGACCTCGGCTATCATCCTCGAATACCTATCTTATCCCGAAGACTCCCCTCAACGTCGAGCCATGGAAGTCCGGCGGGGCAAGGCGAATTTGGAAAGGATGTTGGCGAAATGGCGCGAAGACGAGGAGAACAAGAAATGGCTCGAATCGAGGACGAGAGCTTGTGCAGGATGCGGAGTCAGGGTGGAGAAGAGCCATGGGTGTAATCACATGACATGTGGGAGGTGTAATGCGCATTTCTGCTATCGGTGTGGTGATTCGGTATGTCGAGTCAATCGGTCAGTGGTGGAGATGGTCGCTGACGAGTAGATATCACCTCAAGACCCATATGCGCATTATAGACGACCTGGACATGCTTGTTTCGAAAAGCTGTTCGACCAAGAGGAGATTGATAGGTTCGAGCGGGAGACGGCTGCGGGGATAGCAGGGATCAACCTCGCGGATGACGCCGAGGAATGGAGACCTGTGAGAGGGGTGTGGGAGTGGTAAGCCTGCTCTCCACCTAGAATTGTATCGATAGCATTCATGTGTATCCCGCGCCTTGTACACTGTCCAATGTCCCTATCGTTCCCATAGCATGCATGATGTACTCGATACAAATGCGATCTCTATCACCCCCCTTCCTAATTAAGCCATGACGGGACCTGGCTTTGGCATCTCCCTCTCTTTCGGCATTTTGACCTTGGACGCACTTCCCAGCATATTGTCGATTTCCGTCTTGTTGAAGTAATGCGGCGCCAGCTCGGACAGCCAGTTCCCATCGATAGGCATACACTGCCTCATAAACTCCTTGGACGTCATGACGAGCTCGTAATACAGGATGAACCTTGGCGGCGGTTGCAAACCCATGAGGCAAGACGAAGGGTGGATATGAACGGTATGGTTGTTCTTGGTCGTCTTGTATCCTCCACCTCGATCGATCCTGGCCGTATTGTAAAAGTATCCAGACGTCATGGCCTTTTGTACCGGGATAATGTCGTTGGGCGTAGACTCGATGACCACCTCGACTCGTTCACACAGCTGAGCGAGCTGATCCCGAATATCTCGAACCCGAGAGATCGATTTGAACTGGACGAAATTCTCGTAGCACCACTGCTGAGAGTATCCCGCTTCGGACCATTGCTCGAAGATGTTGAGCAGGGTGAAATGGTCTCCTCCGGGCTTGATGAACGTTTTATGCGCTTGGTCGGCGTGAACCTTTTTATCTTTGGGCCGATAGAGCAGCGAACCAGACTCCTGAAGCATCGAGATGATGGTGAGGACCTCGTGCGTGCACTTGAACGTTTCCGAGTTGATGATCGTCTTGGACAACATCGGGTCCACCGGAAACTCGGCCATTCGTCGACCCAGCCGAGTAAGTTCGCCTTTATGGTTGAGCGCACCGAGAGCGTACAGCATCTCGAAAGACCGGATGATTGTTTCCGCCGGCGGCTTGTCGAGGAAATCAAAGTTGAGCACATCGTTGATACCCAGCGACTTGAGCATCAAGACGACCGTACCGAGATTCGTCCGCTGGATTTCCGGTATCGTGTCCTCCAACAACTCGTTCTTGAACGCCCATTTCGTATACAGCCTGAAAGCTTTCCCAGCACCGACTCGTCCAGCTCGACCAGCTCGTTGTTGCGCCGAAGCTCGAGAGATGGGCTCGACCACCAGTGACGACATACCGGTCTTGGGGTTGTAGTTGTTTTGCTTGACGAATCCGGGATCGATAACGTAGACTACACCGTCGATAGTGATCGAAGTCTCCGCAATATTGGTAGCCAAAACGACCTTTCTCGCTCCAGGTGGTGTCGGCTCGAAGATCTTCGACTGCATCTCGGATGGCAGATTGGCGTAAATGGGCGCAATGATCAACTCGGGCACCTTGTCGCCTAGCGTATACATTGTCTCCTTGAGATTCTCCTCGGTCGCCTCAATCTCATCTTGACCGGTCAAGAAGAGCAAGATATCTCCCGTCGGTTGGGTCGTATGTATCTGGAGGATGGTCGTCACAGCGGCGTGAATGTAGTTGGCCTCGGGTTGAGAAGTGTAGAACATGTCGACGGGGAATCGTCGACCAGGAACATCGAAGATCGGAGCATCGTCGAAAAATGCTGCAAACTTTTGCGCGTTGAGCGTAGCCGAAGAGATCAAAATTCGCAGTTCCGGCCTAAACCTCGCGATATCCTTGATCAGACCAAAGAGAATGTCCGTACTGAGCGTTCTCTCGTGCGCCTCGTCGATGATCAAAGCCGAATACGTCGATAGCTCCGGATCGGTCAAGAATTCTCGAAGCAGCATACCATCCGTCATGTACTTGAGCACCGTCTTGTCGGAAGTCATATCTTCAAATCGAATCGAATAGCCGACCTCTTGTCCCAGCCTCGTCCCCACCTCCTCGGCGACTCGAGCAGCGACCGACATGGCAGCAACTCGACGAGGTTGCGTACAGCCGACCTTCATGCCGTTTTTAGTATACCCCGCCTCGTGTAGATATTGCGGCAGTTGAGTTGTCTTTCCAGATCCAGTTTCGGCAACGACGACCAAGACTTGGTGTTCCGCAATCGCTTCGAGAAGTTCTTCTCGGAAGTCGTGGATCGGCAGCGATTTCCTCGTCTCTTGTATCGTCATGGCTGGACTATCAGCATCTGGCTCAAGAGCTGCACAAGGCGCAGACTCACACTTCTTCTCGGCCTCTGCTATGCGGTTCATCATATCCTGATCCTCCGCCGTCATCGTCCCCGCCAGCTTTCCCTCCTGCAAAAACTTGATCCCTTGATTTTCGTCGAAAACGTAGTCATACGCCTCTTCCACTACCTCGACATCCATCGCACCCGTCCTCAAATCCGTCTTGTACCTCTGCGCATCCTCCCATTGATCCACATCGGTCGAAAACTGCCCATCCACCGGTTTCGACTCCTCGTACCGCGCATACAACGCATTCTTCCTCTTTTTCGCATCCATCTTTCCTTGCTCTGTCAGATAATCCTCCGGCAGCATGTAGCCTCCCGTCCCGTCGTCGATCTTTTGTCGAGCCTCCATGATCTTGATCAACTCCTTTTTCCTCTCAAACTCGGCCAACTCGCGTTTCGACATTTGTTGATTCCGAAAGAGTATCTTTTCATCCTCGATTTCGAGCTTGAGCAAGTCGAGTCGCTGAGATTCACGTTTGTTGAGGTACTCTTGTCGAGAGTGGAGTCGAAGATCGTCCATGACCGCTCCTCTTGCCGTCGGGTCGTCTGCCAATATAGACCGTCGTTCCGCTTCCAACCCTCCCTCCGTCTTGGTTGTCTTGTCGCTGACCAGCTTCTTTGTCCGATCCCTATCCTTCTCCTTCATCCTCTCCGCAAATGCATCTCTATCCGCCAAGTCCTCCAAGCGCTCCCTCTCCACCCTCTCCTCCTCCGTCTCCTTGGGCCCATCATCCCCTCCCTCCTCACCATCCTCCATGCGAGACCTCTGAGGACTAGGTTCCGGCTCCGGCTCATCATCCCAATTGCCGTCCGTCTCCCTCCTCCTCTGATTCACCTTTCGATCTCCCTTGACAGCTGAAGCAGAAATGTCGACTTTAGCCCTTTTCTCCTTTTTCCGCTTCTCGGCAGACCGACTTGATTCGGGTTCATCCTCGATTACAAAGGCGTACTTTTTGCTGGCCGAAGTCGAGTTGGCGCTCTTCTTGGCCTTTTTCTGCCGGGGAACGAGAGAGTAGAGTTGTGAGGCGAAGGATTGGGTATCGGCAGACTCGTCGAGACCGGCACCGAGGAGAGAAGCGTACAGGTCACCGGGGGTTTTAGAGGTCGTGGCAAGAGTGTGAACGTAGTCGACCGTCGCAGCATCGGAGGAGCCCATGACACGGACGACATTGTCGCCAATGTACGTCTTGAGGTCGGACATGTCAGAGAGGAGGAGGATGTCAGAGATGGATGGAAAGCCCAAATGACCTATGAAGCTTGCCTGAACGCGAGCTGCTCGAAGTATGGAGTATGGATGAGTGGCAAAAATAGGCGAACCGGTGTGGCCACCAACTGTGAGGTAGAGCCTATCTCCCTTGGAGTCGATCGAGCTCTATGTGTCTATGATGCATTTGCATAACACTGGTGTTCTGCTGAAGATGTAGTAGTGCTACAGTATAAAGGTCATAAACATGTCCTCCTCCTCCTCTTCCTCTTCCTTTACCATCCCGTGGCGATCTGTTTCACGCTCATACCCTGGAAGGCAATCTTGTACACTTTCTCAAACAGCGGGTACGCGTGAGCCCTTCGTCGAGCAACCAAAAAGTTGTTGACCTCCTCGGCTGTTGCGGTTCCCTGGAGCTTTTGACCGTTCAACAGCTTTTTCTCCAACTCCTCGAACGACTATATTGTCAGATCTAGTCCCATCACAACAAAGTTGAAAACCGACTCACCAGACCAGTCTTGGCGTACTCCTCGGCACACTTCCTGTTTCGACCTCCGTAACAAGTCGTAATCAAATCCGCAATACCAGCCGACTCGTTGGTAAAAGTCTCTGGCTTGGATCCCTCGAAGAATTCCAAGCAGAATTGTCGCATCTCTCCGAGACCGATTCGAAGAATGGCAGCTTTGGTGTTTCCGCCGAGACCGAGACCGTCGACGAATCCAGCTGCGAGAGCAACCACGTTCTTCAGTGCACCCGAGAGAGATACACCGGCGACATCAGGAACGGTCGAGACGTGGAACATGGAAGAGGCGTGGAAGACGGCTTCCCAGAGGATGGCGTCGACCTGCGATGGTGTACCGATGGTCGTCTCGCAGAATTGGCCCTTGGCGACTGAATTGTCAGCGTGTACCTCGCGTGGAAGATTCGCTCTATTCACCTTCAAGAGCAATATTGGCTCCAGACAAAGCAGAAGTCGGTGTGCCGAGCTTTCCCTCAATGACCGAGGCAAAAGTCTGAATATCCGTTCCCTCGACCTGCACTCCCTTGATAGCGGTCACAGATCGAGCTCCTGGGTAGACGGCGTTGGCTCGAGACAGCTCGTGCAGGACGGTGTGCAAGAACTGATGCGGTACGACAAAGACGAGAAGCGTTGCGTCCTTGACGACGTCTTTCAAGTGAGGTACAGCGACGAGGTTTTTAGGGAGTTGGATGTCGGGAAGGTATCGAGAGTTTTGGTGTGTTCGGTTGATCACGTCGGTGAGCTTCTTTCCGTTCACCTACAGCAGTCAGCACCAGTCTTCCTAGAGCGATGGGGCTAGACTCACGTGCTTCTCTCGAACCCACATTCGCACTTCTCGGTGGAACTCGTCTCCTCGCTTTGCAACATTCTCCGCAGCGATCTTTGCCAGCGCTGTTCCCCACGATCCGGATCCAATCACAGCGACCTTGTGCTTTCCAGACGGCAGAGGCGAAGGAGGTAGAGATGCAACAGGGGAAGAAGGTCGAGTGGCTGCAGGTGTGGTGACGGTGGAGCCGATTTCGAGCTCGGCCATTTCCTTGGTGGGTGAAGAGGCAGAAGAAGACATGATAATAGCGTGTATGAGGTGGGTGTGTAAGGTAGTGATATGTGGTTTGAACGAGTAGGTAGATGTCGAAGTTGTCGTCGAGGTTCAAACTTTTGGAAAGAGAGAGAGGTGGAACGTTTGGGGGGCGACGGAGAGGTGACGATGTGAAGAGACTTTACTTGCCTTGCTGTAATCTCTGCCCACTATCCCAATCTCTCTCTCTCTCTCTTTCCCAACGGATCACCCTCTCCGTTCTTCTGCTTCAGTTCTGTTTTGATCCCAT
>JALPCD010000121.1:0-23509 GCA_026538415.1 Cryptococcus sp. GC_Crypt_1
GATTTGAGCGATCGAAGTTCATTCTGCATCTCTGCCAAGGAGGCAGACTGTCCCGCTGCGTGTTTCTCCATGATCTGCGAGTCAGCGACGAATCACCCCCGGTGGCTTTCATATCGATCTCTCCAACATCAGACGCTCGATAATCACTCCCCCCCCCTGGTCTCTTCCTTGCCCAGTGCCCCATCCGCATAGCGCATAGCTCACTGTCCCTTGCCCAACGTCGGCGATCGCCAAAAGGCCTCATCCTCTGAAGAACGTGTACAACCTCTCACTCACTTTTGGCACCAAGTCGCGTATACTCTCCACCTCTCCCCTAATCTCCCTCATCTCGGACCTCCACTTTTCCTCATTCCCCTTGACCCCCTCTAGCGCATCCATTACGTCGTCCACGACCGTATCTATCCTCTCTCGGTCTGCCTTGAGGCCTTCTTGCAGATCGGTACCGGCAATGGCACCGGCAGCGTATACTCCCCCTCGAGCTCGGTATCCTCTCTTCCCGGATCTGGATCGCATCCCAGCCCCAAGACAGGTTCAAACGGCAGCGGCTTTTCAATCTCGACACCAACCTCTGGGTCAGCCATGTCTTCCACCACCGCAGCGGCAAACGCGCTCTTGACGCCAAGAGGTAGGGGGATCCCAGCTTGGCAAAAGGCAGCTTCGCCGGCGTTGGGTTCGAGCACCAACACGAATGGCGGTGCGGCTTCGGGCGGCAGTGCGGGTGCAAGTGGGCCGGCGACTGGAGAGGAGGCAGGGGAGACTTCAGGAGCGGGGTCAGGAGCGAGCGAGCGAGCGAGCGAGTGACCTAGTCCTGCCGCAAGGAGCTTCGGTGTACGGACCGGTTGGGGGAGAAGGGAAAGGGCAGAGATGCACAGTAAACGCAAAGAGGAGCAATGAAGGCGACGAGGAAATGTAGATGTGAGGCGGAAGACTGCCGGCCAGGAGGCGAGATTCGAACGAGGGGTGCTGAGGTGTCAGGACGCAATGGAAGACAATGGGAGATGGACGAGGACGACCGGAGCGGGCGGAGCCAAAATGATAGCACCACGGGGAACGCATGACATGCAGTGTGAGCTGAGTATGTGACTAAGCGCGTAGTGTGAGAGCAGATCTGTCGTTTGTATGTATATACATGGAGCAGTGCTTTCATTCTATGTATTAATATGGTGTCAAAACAGGTAACCATTTGTTCGAACATGTCTCTGGGCCAACTAGGTATCTGTTGCTCTTCGAGACAATCGGGGATCAATCAGACTCAAGTCCACCCGCCTTCCGCTTTGTCCGACTTCGGAGCTGGGCAGACCATCCTGCGTCGGCGCTTGCATGTCAGCCCCCATCAACCCATCAAGACAATCTTCATCTCCACTCACTGGCATACACCAGCTCCTCGTTGTCGGAAACCAGAAAGTCCTTCAACGACCCAACGTCATCCTTGTCGTCCCCCTCCGCATCCTCGTCACTAGTGACGCTCAGCACAATAGGCCTTCTCGCCTTGGCCAACCACGCCATACGATCCATCCTGTTCGATCCAAAGTCCAACCCTTGCTGAACCGCCGCTTGAGTCGACATGCCCGCCGCGTAGACTGCTCGCTGGTTGTATCCCCTTGGCGCTTGAGTTGGGTCAAAATCTGCACCAGCAAACAAGCGATCCGACTCGGATTCAACGTCGGATTCCTCGTCGGCCGAGGGTTCGCTACCAGAATATATAGCGTCGAGTTGGACCTACACTGGTCAGCGAAAGTAAAGCATATCAGAAACTGGACTGACGTATTGGTTGGTTACATGATCCCTGAACAGCACTGGATCTGGCCGTCGGATAGACGAGCTGTTGTGCAACCTTCTGCCTTCCGGAACGACCGGGTACACAGGCGATGTAGCGGGTAGTCTTCCGGGTCGTCGAGGCGCAGGACCGACGGGCGATGGCGCGGGCAGTACAGCCGGAGTGGCAGTCGGATTTGGAAGAAGATCGCATGGCTCAAGCGATCCCGGCGGAGGGAGCCCCGAGTCGGACTGAGAAGCCAAGTCGATCCTGTTCCGCCTTGGAACGGGGACGGCAGGCATGACAAGTCGACCGGAGTTGGAGATACCGATCGTTCGCGGTCGGTCCGAGTAAGAGGTAGGGATCGACGAAGCCGGGATGCGAACGTTGTTGGTTGATGACGTGATGACCGAGGGAATCGGGGTCGTTCGCACCGGCAAAGATGGCGTCGCAAAGAGATGTTGGATGTTGATCGATTGTTGCGGCGAAGCCGGTAACTCGACGAGAAAGTCATCGATGGTGTGACCCCGAGGTCGCCGAGAGTTTTCCTCCTCCGCCTGATCCTCGATAATGCGGTCCACGCGCATCGTCTTCCTGCTCCTCGTCATGCCCAACGTCTTCTTCTTGGCCGCTGGAGGAGGGGATATCGCTTGGATACTGGCCGATCGAGCTCGCCGGACAGGCTTCTTCCTTCCAGATGTGGTGGTCGCAGCGGTAGTCGAGGTGGTCGGGTTGCCCATCTTGGCAAACACACTCTCCAAGTCGTCTCCACCGTCACTCTCGTCCAATATATCGATCGTCTCCTTGGAAAGAACCCGCTTCTTGCCCTTGCCCTTGTCGTTGGTCGCAATCGGGATCGCCTCTCCACCGTCACTCTCGTCCGACGTGTCGATCGTCTCCTTTGATACAACCCGCTTCTTGCCCTTGCCCTTGCCCTTGTCGTTGGTCGGGATGGGGATCGCCTTGGGTCGAACTTTCGCTCGAGGTGCCGCCGTCTTCTTTTGTCCCTTCGCAACGTCCTTCGCCGGCTTCTGAACCTTCTTGACCTTTTCAACCTCCATGACCTCCACATCCTCTTCGTCGTCGTCGCCGAAGTCGTCGTCGTCGTCCACCACAATCGCCTCTTCCGGCGACCCGCCAGACCCGCCATACTCGCTCGCCTCCCCAACGACCTCGACCACTTTCCCAGCGCCAGATCCGCTCGACATCCCACCCGCCGCATCCTGGTTCTTCGGCTGAAGCAGCTTTCCCTTCTTCCTCAACAGATCAGCCACCGAGGCGAAGCCCTCCAATCCACCCTCCGGAATCGGATGTCCCCTCTGCTTCTTCTCCTTTTCCTTTGCCTTTGCCTTTCCTTTCCCCTTGCCAGCCGTCTCCACAACATCATCGGCAGCATCGTCATCACCATCGTCCTCCACATCGCTCCTCATAATCGCTAGCTTTGTAGTCCGCTTGGCATCGGCCGGATCCCAAGGGTCGACCGGCACCAACTGTTCCACGCATTTAGGTAACTCGCCAGGCGGAAGCAGTCTCTTGACATCGCTGAATAATTGCAGATTCCGAGCATGTAGAATCTCAAATTGGACCTGTCGGTAATCTCGTATGGCCTTGTCCCAATTGCCCTCTTCCCGGTTTTTTGCCTCGAGAATGTGGACCGTGCCGTCTCGGTCTCGACCCGTTCGCCCGATCCGTTGTAGCTGGACATCAGTGTGTCATCCTGCTTGAAAGGAACCTCGAGGTTTCGCGTACCAGCTTGATGGCCTGTCTAGGCATATCGTACAGAATGACAAAGTCGACCTCGCCAATGTCCAAACCCTCTTCACCGATAGACGTCGAGACGAGAACGTTGAATTTGTCGCGTTTGAAGTCGACAATGGCCTGCTCATTAGCCTGCACCTGACCTTCGCCAGAGCCGAAAGCATCGACTTGCCTGTTTTTGCTGTGTTTGCTTCATTCCGTTGTCACTCGCTTTCTTGCCTTGCGCTTGACCGACAAACTTGCACGCCCTCAACAGCGGACTGTGCTCGTTCAACATATCCTGTTGCTCAGCACTGGCACGATCTTCCTCCGAAGCGGACCTACGACAATCTCATTGACCCCATCCCGGAAAGAACAGAAGACCATAGCCCGCGTCTTCATTTCTGGTTCGCCTTCTTTCTGCACGACGTGCTGCGCTTTTTCAAAATGCTCCGACAGCTACGCCTGTTAGCAAAACCATTCTCAAAGAGGACGGTCTATGGCACTCACCAACTGGAGGGTTTTGGCCATCTTGGGATGCTTGTCTGCCTTCGTCTTTCCATGTTTTCGCTCCTTGATCCAGTTGATCTCCCTCTCGACATCGCGGACAAGTGCCTTGAACCCAGGATCCGTATGGATCCTCACATTTTTTGTTACCATCATTGTCTTCGACGTCTGAGATTCCTCGGATATGCTCATCAAGTCGTCGTAAAACATCCCAAGCGAAAAGTCCATCAGGTGTGTCATCCCTCTCGCCATCTTCTCGAGCGCTAAGAGCGGTATGTACGTCCACGTCTGCCTTTGAATACGATTTCTCCTGACTTCGGCAACGGCCATGATCAAGCGATAAGGTTTGAGCTTTGTCGGATCTCCATCTCGGTCGTTCAAGACTTTCTCCTTGATGAGCCGCTTCAAACCGGGCTAACGGTCAGCCTCGTCGTGTTTCTATCACTGCTTCAGATTGCAAGGTAGGACTCACCGTCATCAGTTCACTCCATGCGGTCACAAAACTGGACATGCGGGGGTTCATCGGGATGACGTGGTGTATGATCGTCTGCCATCAGCTACACCCAAGAAGGGGGGGATGCTAACTTACCTTATCTTTCACATACTTCCTGATGTCCGGTGACTCGGCTTCTCTCAGCTCGATGCGGCTGATGTGCAGAGCGTCGATGACATTCTGGACCGCCTCAATGTCCTTGCCGGGTGTAGCAGACATTGCGAGTACTCGAAAGTAGTCATGATGCGCAGTGATGTAGGCACAAACTGTCGTATAGGCATAGTTCCCTGATGCCTTGTGTGCCTCGTCTGGATGGTGTGTCAGCGCACATCTCCTTGACCATGACCACGAGGCGGCTTACCAAACACGGCCAAGACGATATCCTGCGGGTCGACCGATTTCTTGATGAGATCGTTGTACAGCGTTTGAGGCGTACAGTAAAACACCCTCCTCTGCTTCCACAAACCGGCACGTTGAGAAATAGATAGCGAATCGCCCGTCATCACTGCTGCATCTTTGCTCGGAATGCCGCAAGTGAGTTGACAGGCCTCGATTTGTTGTTCGACCAGCGGCTTGGTTGGTGCAAGAAAGACAATCTTGCCCGTGGGGAACCATCGATAGACTGTCGAATCAGCAACGACGTCAGGCACAGCGGTTGCTCCAGCGGCTTACAATTGAGCATGACGACCCCGGCAATCAACGTCTTGCCGAGTCCGGTCGGGAGAGCGACGAGACAATTGTCGGTCAAGCATGCTAGAGCAATCTCATACTGGTAATCTCGTTTCCCCCTGTTGATCGGGTACAAAATCTCGAGTGCCGCTTGAGGGTCCATGACGTGCCTCTGCGGTCCATAAGGCTTGGCTAGATCGGTCAGCCCGGTACCATATTAACTCGAACATGCTTGTGAAGCAGTCACTCACAAACATCGACAAAAGGAGCTGGATGGGCAACGAGCGGTTCATCGTCCTCCTCATCCTCGGCCGCATTACCGTCTTGGTTGCCCTTGCCCTTGCCCTTGCCTCCTTTCGCCACAATCAACCTTCCCGTCTCGGCGTACTTGGTTCTATCCCAGACTTTTGCCTCGGTCGTCTGATCGACTTTGCGGAAATTGAGATGAACCTGATACCCCGCTTCAGAGGTGAACCGAGGGAGACCGAGTTGAGGAGCGGCTGGAGTGTTTGCCAAGACTTCAGCGGACTGTCGATGGACGATGACTATTGGAGGAGGCGAAGGAGGAGCAGGGGGTGGCATCATTTCCAATTCCAAGAAAGCACGTCGGCGAGCCTCGGCCCCGGGCAGATCGAGCTTGGGTTTCGGTTTCGGTTTGGGAGAGGGTAAGAAAATTGGAGCGAGGCGAATAGGGGGTTTGGTTGGTATGACAAGCGAGGCGAGGGTCGCGTCAGGGATGCCCGACTTGCCGAATTGGCCGGTGAAGGAGGGTAGAGGTGGTTGTAAAGGAGGGAGTGCCTGTGGTGGAGCGGGAGCGGTAGTCGCGGTGGTCGCGGTGGTCTTAGCGGTGATGGGAGCAGAGGTGGTAGCGATGGTGGGTGCAGTGGTGAGAGCATTGGTGGGAGCAGTGGTGGGAGCAGTGGTGGGAGCAGTGGTGGGAGCAGTGGTGGGAGCAGTGGTGGGAGCAGTGGTGGGAGCGATAGTGGTAGCTGTAGTTGGAGCCGTGGTGGCAGTACCAAACACGGCCTCGTAGCGAGCACGAGCTGCAGGGGTCATAGCATAAGAGCGAGCGGTAGTACCAGCGATGGTGGGAGCGATGGTAGGGGCGATGGTGGGTCGAGGAGCAACGGCGGTGATGGCCCGAGGCGCAACGGTGGTGGTGACGGTGGTGGTGGTGTTGGTGTTGGTGGTCGTAGTCGTAGTCGTCGGAGGTGCAGCGGTGACGAAGGTATTAGAGATGAGAGGTGGTTGTATCGCTTTGGCGGAATTGGCGTCCATAGCTTCGCAGTATTCGAATAAAATCGAATCGTCGAGCCCGTAGTCGTCTTCATCGACGACGAGATTGTCGCTCGTCATGATGAAGAGTGTGCCGTGCTGCTGTCGCCTGTCGATGATCGTGTCTATGCTTTCTCAAACAAGTCAAGAAGTATAGATGTAGATGTAGAAGATGATCGCAACCAACAAGACTGAGTTGATGATGGTGAACCCCCCTGGACTGATTGACCGACTGACGCCAACCCGACGCGACTCTGGTGGCGAAAAACAACAAAAGCAAAACAACGCCACGTGTAGATCAATTAAGTTGAAGCGGCGGCATTCTCCGCCGCCGCTGCCGTCTGTGGTTCCGACTCGTCCATGAGCATCGAGATAAAGTCACTCTCGAGTCACTCTCGAGTATCCCTCGGCGAACCCCTGCTAATCTACACCCTCAAAGCATCTACTACCTATGCCGACAAGTGGTGAGCGGCCCGGTAGCACCGATGAGGCTCACAGAGAAACACCACCCATCTCGGCGACATCATCCCACGATTGGGTAGTCGTCCCAGAACAAGCACAATCGCCCGCCGACACGACCTCCACCTCTACCCTGCTGCCCGAAGAGCAAAAGTATAACTGTGAGTTTCGAGCACTCTCTCGATCAGACTCGAGTTGGCCAATAACACGTCAAGAGACACCGCTGATCCTGTCTAGTCTTCTTCTACGGAACACTGCTCGTACCGGCTATCCTCGTCCGGGTGATAGGGCACGACTGCTCTCACCTCGAATTTCAAGATGCCCTACTGCCAGTGAGTGATTAATTGCGTACGGACGAGGTCGATCTGCCGATTGACAAGGAAGGAATATACTCGGCACTGCGTTAAAGGTGAAGACTACCCGGCTGTGATCAACCGCAATCAGACCGCCGAGCTGGTTCCAAAGGAGCAGTGAGTTATACCCCCCTGCCTGATACGCCTTTGTTCACGATACTCGTAGGGTATTGTTTCCCGAAGACTTGTATACCAGAGGAACTGTCGTCCGAGGTCTATCGTACAAGGATGTCCAAGCACTGGACATTTTCGAGGGAATGGTGAGCTCTCCCAACATCGCTTTCCCTCTTTGCAAGCTAACCATTCAGCAATACTCCCGGGTCAAGCTACCGGTCCAAACGCTCAGCCCGCCGACCGATCTGCACCACTTGCCTAAATCCCTAACCGAACCTGAAACCCGACAAGACATGAACCACCACGAAGCCCTACAAGCTGCTCGACATCTCCAAGACGCCACAAAGTCCTCTGAAGACCTCTCGACGAAAGAAGATGTTGGAGAAGTGACGGTCTGGGTATACGTCTGGGGCGATGATCTTTCCCTCTTGGAGCCAAATATCTGGCGGTACGTCCTCATCTACAAGCCTCACCGGTCATGTTCATTAATGCCAGGTTCAACGACTTTTTGCACGACAGGGCGCGCTTGTGGACGGGGATGCAGACGACAGAGTATGACGAGGTGGACCGTCATCGTGCGTTGGCCAGTCTACCGGGATACAACAAGGGCCCAGCTACGTCTCCCGACGACGAGGGTATGGACGGAGAAGAGGAAAAGGTGCTGGGCAAGACGATGGAGGGCTTTGAGGAGTATGAGTTTGGACGAGGCATGCGGAAATTCTTCAAATTCGACAAGGATTGTGCGTATCATCCACTCTCATATACCCTTCACTTGGTGCCCGAAGTTGACTGTCCAGATATCAGCTTGAACCATGGAAGCTATGGAACTCCACCCATCCCCGTCCTCGACGCCATGCGCAAGCTGTCCGACCAGATCGAGGCGTTCCCGGACCTCTTCCTGCGCAAAGACTACCTTCCTATGCTCACCAAAGTCCGAGGGATGGTAGCCGAAATCATCGGGGCGCAGGAGAGGGAAGTGGTGCTGGTTCCCAACGCGACGCACGGTGTTAACAATATCGTCACGCAGATCAATTGGCAGGAGGGTGACATTGTCATCATGTGTATGTCTATCTTCTCATTCGATCTGCACGAGCTGACGCCCAGACTCGAGCACGTATGGAGCGGTAGGGCAAACGATGAAATACCTCTGCGATCGGATTCCCGGCCTCTCGCTCGAAATCATCAATCTCACCTTTCCCTGCTCTTACAGCTCCATCCTCGTCAAGACGGAAGAAGCCATCCGGAAGTACAACGAGGACGCCAGACCAAGCTATTCAGGCGAGGCGAGACCGACGGGCAAGACGCCAAATCAACGCGTAAGGATGGTCGTCGTCGACTCTATCGCTTCGCAGCCTGGGTGAGCTCTGCCTCCATCAGACTGAGAAACACACATCACGGGTCGGGGCTAATGAGCAGAGTCAAGTACCCATGGATAGAGATTGTGAAAATGTGCAAGAAATTTGGCATCCTCAGCTTGGTCGACGCGGCCCATTCGGTGGGACAAGAAAAGGTCGACGTCTCGACCGTCGACTGTGACTTTTTCGTCACGGTGAGTTGACGCGTCTCAAACCTCCGGTGGTCCTGCTGACGTATAGAACTGCCACAAGTGGTTGATGAGGTGAATATTGACGTTTTGCCATGAGTACGAACAAAAGCTGACCATATAGTCATCGAGGAGGTGCAGCGTTATATGTTCCTCTACGGTAAGCCAAGCTGAATGCTGTTGCGCAGGCGCTGATAATGGCAGCAACCAACACTTGATCCGCTCGACGTTCCCCACCTCGGCGGGATACGAGTCGACCAGGTATCCCTCGGAAGGACACCGTCCATGGTCGTTTGTTGGGCAGGTGAGCCGAAGTCCTCTCCCCACACCCCGGCAGTCCCCAGCTCGCCGCCTTTCTCACCGGGTCTTCCCCGGCTTTGCTTGCCCTGCTCCTCCAAAAGCCGCCGGGACGAGTCTCTTTGACATATCCCCCGAATCATGCGCTGACTCCCAGTACGACTGGACCGGAACGCTTGACTACTCCCCACTCTTGACGATCAAGGATGCCATCGAATGGCGACAAAAAATAGGAGGCGAAGACCGGATCATGACATATAATCACACCCTCGCCGTACAAGGCGGGCGTCGCCTGAGGAAGTTGTGGAAAACGCGAATGGTGGAAAACTCGTCTGCGGAAGATGGCGAGTTGACGGCGTGCATGGTGAGTTCGCCCGAAGCATTCGAGGAGGGAGAGGACGGAGCCGTGCTGATGCGATAGGTCAACGTGTTTCTGCCGGATTGCGGGGTGACAGAGGATCTGGAAGATCGATTCAAGCAGTATACCTATTTCAATGACCAAATGTTTGAGAACAAGGTGTTTGCCGCGGTCGTGAGTGCACTTGCCCACTGAACGTCGTCCTCGTACGGGCTGACGAGTGTAGTTTTGGCATGCGGACAGGTGGTGTGCTCGATTTAGCGCGCAGATTTGGCTCGACGTGGGTGTAGGACCAAAGCATCGGGACGTTTGAGCTGACATGCTAGTTGAGTGACTTTGAATATGTGGGAAATATCTTGTCGGGTATCTGCGAGCGCGTAAAGTGAGTCGACACCACGGCCCAAGACGGCCATGTGCTGATAAGTTAGACGTGGAGAGTATCGCCAGGTCAAGGTCGATTCGACGGATTTAGTGCACAAAGCAGAAGACCTGCCGGTTGTCGATGGATAGACTACCCTCGCGGAATCGCCAATCCGGAATCAATAATCATATCTTGGGAGTCGTGGTAGAAAAGTTGTCCAATCCAATTAAAAGAGTTGTCCTATCTAGATGCATGTCGCTCGGTATAGCCTACTTGGTATGGTGGATCCGCAGCTTTCCAGGGACGTGGATGTAGTTTCCAGCTGCACAATCAGCGCGAGGCCGGTGAGGGAAGGGGACGAAGAGGTGATCAGCAGAAATCTAGTCACGTACCGTAGTTCTTTGGCGGGATCTTTGCCCTCTTGGGCTCTTGCACCAGGTAGTCCCATCCTTGCTTCTCCGCCTGAACGTCAGTTTTTGGTCCAAACGTTCCAACGATAGAGCTGAGAGAGGCGACTTACAAACGCCATGGCTCCCTCTTTCGTCTTGAAAAACAGGTTTGTGCCCTGCATGTAATCCGCCGAACTCGCCCAACCCATCAAAGGGTTCTCCCACCTGCCTGCCCCGCTCAACACATCCCAGTCCAGCACCCATCGCTTTGTCTTTCCCTTTGCGGACTGCATGGTCGATTTAGTAGGTTGGTAAATCCTCACTTGACGGTGGAGCATCGCGCCTAGGAAGACGTTTTTAGCACACAGACACTGCACACCAAGTGTGTGAGAAGGGGGTTTTACTCACTGGGTGCACCGTTGATTGCCTCGGCGGTAATCTCGGTAGAGTTGTATCTTGTCGTGATAGGCCCTACGACTTTGCCAGCGACAACATCCGCCGGGTGAGGTGAGCCGGTGGAAGGTTCTTCCGGGGCAGACGCAGGGGCAGGATCAATGTGGGCATCGTTGCTCGCTGGGAGAGCTTGACCAACGAAGACCGGTCGAGAAGTATGCAGCGCTCGCAGTAGTGTCGGTCGAAGGCTGGGAAGGCGTGTAAAGGACATGCCGAACAGGAGGTTGGTGGGTAGTCGAGGTGGTAAGAGAGATGGTAGATGAGATTGAATGGATCGAGTGATGATTGGCGAAGGAAGGGAAGGACGAGACGGGAGCAATTTGTGGATGATTACAAACTATTTTTGTAATTCATTACACTTTGATTTTGTAATCGTCTTTGTTGTTGTTCACCACTCGTGCTGGTCTAAAAGCCGAGTCACCTCGACTGTCACTTCGCCATGCCTTGTTGGCTCATGAAAGCAGAACCCGACTCTCGCGTAGTCAAGGGAAAAGATGTCAAGGTGAGTTCTATTTAAGACTGTGCTCCATGTGTTATTTATACTAGAGTAGTCGGCTGACAGGCAGTTCTCGGTGGACGATTTTGAGGAGATCGGGTGAGCCCTTTCCAGGCTCGATACTACAACCAAGCTGACGTAGAGTGTCTCTCCTTGGGACGGTACGTGGTGCAACGCTTCTTGAGAAGCTTCCGTCGATGTTGACGATCAGGCGTGCGGAGTCACGAGGCCAAGAAGATTATGAAGGAGAAGATGAAGCTGGGCGACAAGGTGGGCCTAGTCTCCCTTCAGAATGCCATAGTCGAAGTCTGACAGACTGGTGTTATTCTACCACAGCAATAACAAAACACCAGGTGAGCTGTGCTCCCGTGTCTCCGAGCTGTGCGCTCTCGCTCATTGTACAGGGGTGTTTGCGCTGGCTGAAGTTGTGAAAGAAGGCTATCCCGACTGTGTGTTCAACCCGTTACAACCTTTGGGGCCTCCTTCTCCCCCTGCTTCCTCGCATCTGGTCTAGGAGATGGTTGAGCAACACGCTGACGAGCAAAGAAGATACCGCTTGGGATGAGTACGTCGATGTTCTCTTGTTCCTAGAAGGGTAACTGACCAGCAGATCGCACCCATATTATGATTCCAAATCTGATAAAGACGACCCAACGTGGTACATGGTCAGTCTCTCGCCATCTTCCCGTCGTCGTTCTATCCCGCCGTATCCGAAAGTTGACGTATAGGTCAACGTCAAGTTCAAGCGGCGCGTTGCCCATCCTCCGACGCTGGCTCTGATCAAATACCTTGTCACGCTCTCCTCTCTTCCCGCCGAGATTGAGTACATCGGTCAAGGGGGCTTGGACGCGCTAAAAGGGATGGCATTGGTCAATCGGGGTAGACTGAGTGCGTCGCATATGTCTCGGGACGCTCTCCGATAGGTGTGTGCTGAGTTTAGGCGTTCAACCGGTGACAGAGGAAGCCTTCGAAGCTGTCGTTCAGCTGGGCACCAAGGGAGGGTGGGATGACCTCTTTCCGAAAGGCAAGGCGAAAGGATTAGTCAAGGAGCCAGTTAGGTCGGAGAAGAAGAAGAGGTCATCGACCGTAGTCAAGGAGGACGAAGAGGAGCTGCCCAAACCTGAGCCAAAGGCAGAAGCAAAGGCAGAGCCAGACGAGTCGAGCGGAACCAGGCGTTCCAAGCGAACTCGCAGGTAGACCGAGCTCGAGGGGACCGAAGCAAAACGTTGATTGATCAAGATGCATGACATATTCACACACGTCAAGACGCTTCCTCCTTTCCGTCGTATCCACACCATTCCTCCGCTCGTCAAAGACAGTCTGGCTCGTAGCGGTCTTTTTCCTAGCGGTCCGTTCTTGTCGTCAGAAACGGGTATATGTCTCAGTCGTCTCATCGCGTGGTGACACCCTACGATGAGCCCACGAGAGGAGCTCGCTCTTCATCGTGCAGGACGCTTCCGTTGGTTCGCATGGTCGTGCTGCTTGTCAGCGCAACGTCCGCAGAAGCGTAAGTGATTGATGGCTTACTAAAGCGACTTGAGAATGGCAAAGAGCGAGAGGATGAAGAAGACAAACGCCGACCAGTGAATAAACTTGGACGAAGTTTGGTGGATGACTTAGACGTCAGTACCATGAACCAACAAGACCGAGGGGGTGGACTGACAAATGGCAAACAGAGCCCAGGTGATGGCGGCGGCTCCGGCAGCGTCTCCTTCCTGACTGGCAAACGCGTATGCCGCGGCGGTCGTCTCCAAAAAGACAAACGCAAGGAAGACGAATGCCTTTGTCCAGATACCCGCCTTGTGCGTGTGCGCATTGACGCCAAACGCCTCGAACAGGGAAAGAACGACCAAAACTAGCGTCCCTACACACATCAGCGCACGACCAAGGATCCCCTAAAGCCAAGCGGAATAAAACCACTTACACCCGTGGAAGAGAGAGAATGGGAGATGGACAAATATCTCCTCTCCCCAGCCTTCCTTGCTGGAATGGTTCTTCTTGACGACATAGTAGATTTGCGATACCGTCGCAGCGACCAAGAGGGACAAGACGAATGCGAGAATGTACCAGTGTCTAGACCAAAAGTAGACATAGACCGAGTTGAAGACGCCGAGGAGGGCGAATCGCCAGTGGATGGAATCGACGACGATTTCCTTGCCTCGGGTGGTGAATTGGAAGATCATCGTCCCGAGGAGTAGAAGGTGGATCAGGGACCACACGTAGAACGCGTAGTACGAGGGGGTGATGTACGTGGTCTGCCAGTTTAGCACGACTAAACAGACGTGATGATGGGGTTTTGCTCACCTTGGACGAGCCGTACATGTCGTCTGGGCCTGCGACCGAGTAAACATTGCTACCGAGCGAGACTGCATAGATGATGATGTTGACCACCTGGTGTCAGTACTTGACAATGAACATGCTGTCCCACCTTGATGAGGATGCCGTCTGTGATAGCCATGGTGGATGAGAGTGATGGTCGAGAAGAGGGGATAGCTGTTGCTGTTGTTTCCCCCCTCCTCCCCTTTGTTCGTCGTGATGTCACTTTGGTCTACTCGCACTCGTTTTTGTTTCGCCACCCGGACCATGGTTTTACCCCGCGTTGCACGTTTGCGGGGTAAGTCCTTCCCGCGTTGAATGACCTTCTCCCTCATCATGCACTTTGTGTTTGTTTGTCCGTTATAGCTACGAGTACCTGCCTGCCTTTGGAAGATGCAGATGCAGATGTTCATCATGCAGCTATCTCGATCTTACGGCGAACCACCTTGGACCTGTACAATCATACAACATGCTGCCCAATGGAACCGCGCATCAGGTTTACTATGGGACGACCTCCAACAACACCCTCGCCAGGACACCTCTGTCGACGGACCATCAATTACTACCCACGCCAACCCTCCCACCCTTCATAGTCCCTCGACAAGACGAGACTTTCACTCATACTCTCACCCCGACAGATACCGCTACCCAAGCAGTAGACACCACACCTACGGACGACGCACCCACCAGGACCGTCTTGCACCTCACGACGGCCGATGCGCCGATCCCGCTCGCAGCGACCATGGGTTTGATCATGCCCAACCCATGGTCCAACTTGTACGCAGGTGAGGAAAGCTACGCATAAGAGACTTTTTCATGCGTGCTGACTACCAGGAGTCAACTACAGCTTTGGGTTTGTAGACGTGGTGAGGCGACCGGCACCGACGATAGGCGGTTGGATACGGCATATCCAGCCGCTGCTTGTCTTTCCGAATCATACGGTGGGTGAGTCTTGAAAATGACAGGGATGCGGTCTGACGAAGTTAGGTCGACATCTTTCCCGGCACTGGCCAGTCCTCGCCTGAAGAGCTCGGCGCGATACCAGAGGGAAGCGATGGTCTATGCGGGTGAGATTGTCATGAGAATGGATAGTGGCTCATTATGCAGAGCGACGGCGGAGAACTGGGCAATCTCGTATCCCTTTCTATTCGAGACGCCTGGATGGTACATGTTCGTCATAAACCAGACATGGCTTCAACCGACCGTGGTGAGCTTACCTCCCTGGCCAACACTCTCGGACATGGACAGTCAGTCCTGCTGACCGTAGACCAACAACACCTGCCAACTCCCCCTGATCGCACAAAAATCCTTCTTCTCCTGGCAAACCATCTCGATCCGTTCTTCGCCCAACCGAACGCCCGGTCCTGCCGACCCCACATCTGCTTATACCGTCTTTGCAGAGGTGACGACGAATACGCCTTCTTCCTTGCCTATCGACAAACAGCCTACGACGGCTGCGCAGAAGCTTGCTGTGGGATTTGGAGTGACGGGCGCGATCATCGCCTTGGTGTGTATTGCCGGGGTGATCTGGTGGGTCAGGAAGAAGCGGTTGATGGACCGAGAGGTGAGCTATGTGGCGATTCTGGTCGAACAGTGCTCACGCATAGACCCTTGCCTTTTCTCGACTATCCGAAACCGACAAGGCGACGTTTCTTGCCGAGAACCCAGACCACTTTCTCAATCCTAATCGGCCAGGACGTCGCCCCTTCTTGACAAACGAACCCCCCGCTCCGCCGGGAACTCTTGCATACGCCCAGTGGTACATGGACCAAATGCGTCAACGACAACTCAACACATGGCGATGGGGTCGTACACCCAACCTTGGGCAGCATGTCTACCCAACGCCGCAGGGAATGGGAGCGGCTACCGGTTGGACAGGAGGCGGGTGGAATGGGGTGCAGCAGCCGGAGTATGGGTATCAAGCTGTACCACCTGGCGGGGGGATGGCAGCATATCCGCAGCAGATGGGACAGATGGGCGGTCAGCCTGTCACCGTGTACAAGACGTACTAAGAATCCGTTATCCTTAGACGTTGTATGTATGCATGATGACGAGTTGTGCTCACCGCAATGGTCTCATGGGCCTCGATGATATATAGTTGCCACTCGGTTTCTTTCGAGCGCTGACGTTGTGAATTTCAACCCAAGCCAAAAGTCGATCGTCTCAATCTTTTTGCATCTCTCGACATTTCGACATCGACAACCAGCGACCATCCATCTCAACTTCTCGCTCTCGCTGGCGAAGAACCGCTGAGGAACGATGAGCAGACCGACTCAGTCTGTGGTGCTCGATCTGCTGCGTCCTCTGGCAGGATGTAGGCATCACGCATTATCAAAAGGGCTCAAGGTGGGTCTTGATCCTCCGCCCTCGTTTCTCTTCTGTGCGTTTGCTGACCTTTCAGCTATCACGACCGATCGTGCTATCTCGACCAACTCCTTCGCCTATCCGAGCTATTCACACCTCCCCTCGATCCCTCGGCATATTCTTCAAGGAACCCTCTCCCTCTGCCCAATCGACCACCGCTTCGTCTTCTTCCTCTTCCTCTTCCTCCACGCCCACCCCGACCGTAGCTTCCTCCTCCGAGACAGACGCACCCTTGACAGAGTTCCAATCGACCATCGCCTACCTCGAGACGGAAGCGATCAACAATCCTTCTTCCCTCTCGGCGCACATTGCACTGCTCAAAGCGTTGCACGAAGGAAGCGAGTATGGCGGTCTGGCCCGATACTACGAAACCGTCGCTCTGGCTACGGGAGAGCTGTCGGATGCCGGAGTCAAGACGGCCCGAGATGTGCTGGTGAAGAGCGACGAGGCGTGGAGCATCTATTTGGAGGGAGTGTCGAGGTCGGGCAGGTTGGGAGAGATTGCTGCGTTGGTCAGGAGGAGGGATGGGATTCTTAGCGGTGTCTCGACGTCGACTACCACCTCGAGCGGTAGTGTGGAGAGCTCAACCCCTACTGCAGCACTCTCGACTGGATCAGCGGCTCTTTCGTCTTTCTCGGGGACGTCCTCATCAGCAACGCCCACCCCTGCTCGGCCATCAATCCTATCCTCATTGTCCAATTCGTCCAACTCCGCCTCTTCCCCCTCGTCATCCGCGTCCGGTCCCCTTGGTTCGTCTGGATCGTCCCTCGGCGGCGGGCAAGGTGCTGGAACCGGAACCCCCCTCTCACCCATCTACGTCCAACTCGCACCGCCCACTCCTCAGACATACGCCTGGAGAGCCCTCCGATGGTCCTTTCTCGCGCTCTTTTGGGGTTTCATCATCTTGACAATCCTGTCCATGGTCATGGAGAATACGGGGCTGATGAAGGCTGGAAAAGGACCTGCCGAGTTTGAGCCAGAAGAGGGCAAGGTGGTCAAATTTAGCGATGTCCATGGTGTCGAAGAGGCCAAGAGTGTGAGTCGCATCTTGTCTTCTTTACGTACTCCACCCTTGACCTCCTGCACTCGCTCGCTGGCTCGCTCGCTGCTCCCGCAGTATGCGAGCACTCTACCTGCGCTATGGCGTAGTCTTCCCGGTGCACTTGCTAACGAGCAGGAATTGGAAGAAATCGTCGAGTTTCTCAAGAACCCCGAAAAGTTCTCGACTCTCGGCGGACGACTCCCGAAAGGTGTTTTGCTCACTGGACCGCCCGGTACCGGAAAGACGATGCTGGCTCGAGCCGTCGCGGGAGAGGCCGAGGTGCCGTTTTTGTTCGCTTCCGGATCTAGCTTTGAAGAGATGTTCGTCGGTGTCGGCGGTGAGTCTACTCTCCTCTGGTCTGTTGCCGATAGCTGACGGTATCAGCCAAGAGGGTTCGAGAGCTTTTCGCTGCAGCCCGTAAAAAGGCGCCTGCAATCATCTTTATCGACGAGCTGGACGCTATTGGATCAAGACGTTCGGCCAAGGATCAGGTGGGAATCCCCCGTTTCCTTGCTACATAGCTTCCACGAACTACGCTGACAATATAGCAATACATGAAGCAAACTCTCAACCAGCTGCTGGTCGAGTTGGACGGTTTCGAGCAATCTGAAGGAGTCATCATCATCGCCGCTACCAATTTCCCCGAGTCGCTCGACAAGGCGCTCACCCGACCAGGTCGATTTGACCGACACGGTATGCTCGCTCTCCTTTTCACACGACAAGAGCTGACAGGTAGTGGTGGTGGGTCTACCAGATGTTCGAGGTCGAATCGAGATTCTCAAACATCACATGGAAGGTGTCCATGCGGATGTAGAGGTCGATCCGAGTATCATCGCTCGGGGCTGTCCCGGCATGTCTGGCGCGGATCTGCAAAACTTGGTCAACCAGGTGAGTCATTCTTTCTCAAAAGAGGTGGCGCTGTCGCTTATTCCAGGCCGCTGTCAAGGCTTCTCGAGAGGGGTCCACTGCTGTCGGGTTGCACCATTTCGAATGGGCTAAAGGTGAGTCGACTATGAGAGCGACCGGCGTTTTGCTAATGGGTAGATCGAATCCTCATGGGAGCCGAGCGAAAGTCGCACTATGTCACTGAAGAGTCGAAAAAGGCTACGGCGTACCATGAAGGTGGACATGCGCTCGTCGCCATGCACACTCCTGGAGCCATGCCCTTGCACAAGGTGTAAGGTGGCTTTTCCTTGTGAGACTTCCGCTGATGACCTAGAACAATCATGCCGCGAGGACAGGCTCTCGGTATCACTTTCCAGCTTCCCGAACAGGACAAGGGTAAGTCTCGCCCCTCGTCGCTGTTGCGCATATAGCTCATCAATAGATTCGTATACGAGAAAGGAGTTTTCAGCAATGATCGATGTGGCGCTGGGAGGTCGAGCGGCCGAGGAGATGATCTATGGACGGGATGAGACCACATCGGGCTGTTCGAGCGATCTGACAAGGGCTACCGATGTTGCTACGAGGATGATTAGGGTGAGCGATACCCTTCTCTTCTCGATGAGATTGTGTGCTAACGGTGCAGAACTACGGGTTCAGCGATAAAGTCGGATTGGTATCGCATGGTGACGAAGAGTCGGTCTACCTCTCCGGCAGGAAGAAGGACGAGATCGAGGGCGAGATCAGGCTGTAAGTCCGGCTTCTAGCTTTCCGCGTAGCTAGCTGACGGATAGATTCCTCGACGAGGGTATGAGCCGAGCTGCTCGACTGCTCAAGACGCACGAAAAGGAGCTGCATATGGTGAGTCGTATCGAGGGTTGGAACACGGCAGCTGACAGGTGTAGCTCGCAGATGCGTTGATAGAGTACGAGACGCTCAATTCGGACGAAGTGAAGACGGTGCTCAAGGGTATGCCTCTGGACAGGACACCTATCATTGGAGACGTGTTGATAGGCGAAGAAGAGAGAAAGGGCGCAACAGGGGAGATTGTCGAGGGGATATGAGCTGCACGAACGGGACAGGAGGGCGTAAAGCCTTGGCGCCCCGCGCTGGCTCCGAATTGCTAGTCTGTGATTGTCAGTCATAGCACTCGTAGATATACCCTGCACTTGTAAACCTCATAGGCGGCCTGCGCCAGAGAAAATGTGCAGACCTACCCCTTACCTACAGCTCAGCTCACTCCAAACGCCAAAAACTTGCAGATACCACCAGCATTCCGGGTTAGGAGCAGCGTCAACGACAAAAGATGGATGTCATCTGCGGATCGACAAGAACAGGACCAATTGGCCCCCGGTTCGTTGTACTGGAACTGCTATGCTGATCGACAGCCAATGCTCTATGCATGCACAGCATGCTACAGTCTGCACAGCAAGACTACCACAGCCCAGGAAACATACGCCACCAGATCCTCTCTCCTTCCCCTGCGCGCCCTGCTCTCACTCGAAGCCAGGCGTCCGCATCACCGTTCCCAAGCTGCTTCGCAGAAAGCAGATAGACGACTCGACTGGACTAGGAGAATGGGAATCCACCATGCGCCTGGTACGTCAGCGAGCAGTCCACGTCACAATGCCCCAACACGCACCTCTCCCGGTCCAAACTGACTCCAGAAGTCCTGCAAGTCGAGCGCTTCCAAAAAGCCATCCGAGCTGTGGTCCGAGTCGCGAGGCGGCCACAGAGTTGATGCTGGATCAAAGCATGCCACATTCCCAAAAATGTCTTCCGCTGGCACGGGATCCGACGTCGTGGACCCGGGTTCTGCCATAGGCATAGGCTCTGGCGCGGGCAAGGGCAGGTTTGGGGGCAAGTCGCCAAAATCGAATAATGTCGGTGCGGGTGGCTGACTCGAGAGATCTGGAAAGGACCATGGGGCTGAAGGCGGAGGTGCTATCTGTATATCGGGAGGGCCACCTTGAGAAAGTCCGACGGCACTTGGAGGAACCGGAGCTGCCGGTGCAGGCGACACGTTGGTGCTTTCGATGGGCAAGGATCGAGACTGTAGGAAAAACCGTCAGCCGCCAACGAATAGACAGCATAGCACCGGTCCAGAGACGAATATGAGACGACGTACAGACATGCCGGAAAGCTTCGACCTCAAGTGAGATAATTGTCTGCCATATCGGACAGCCGGATGGTCCTTGTCTGAAGATGCAGCAGCCATACACCCACTCAACCGGTCTATTAGCATAAACGTGCTAAACCTAATCAGCGACAGGACCCTTTCAACTGCAAAGTCACTGCTCACCCTTCTTGCGCAGTCGGCGACATTGCTCCTGAATAGATCGCTTTGAGCAGGACAATTGCCGCGTAGGTGAACCAAAGAATATACCTGCTCGGCAAGAAGGGCAAAACTCCTCCCGCGGCTAGATGATCGACACAGATACGCAATAGCTGACGAGCTGCGCCGCACGCTCGGAATATATACCTAGCTCTGATCAGCGTGCGTTCCCTGCTCTTTGTGCCCGGATACAGCACCTACCTTGCGTCTGGACTCGCCGCGGCTCCTCGAGGAAACAGGCGAGGACGACGAGATCCGCCCATGGACCCTTGACCAGCAGAGGCCTGGGCTCGTTCGACGTGTGCTTGCTGCGGTGTCAGCGGCGGCGGTACTGGCTAGATCGGCATGAAGCTACTCACAAACGAAAAGGCGCAAACGTAGAGCTCAGTGTATAGGTACATGGCCCACAGAGCCTCCTTCATGGGGAAAACTTTCCATTGGCGATCTTCCCAGACCGACTTGAAACCGTCCAGCGAGATGACGAGTTCGTCCAGGTACTTGAAATATTCGCCATGTCTAATGATTAAGTTGAATGCAGCTGGTGGTGCCGGGCTGGGCATTCCCTCTGACCCAAGAGGTGGTGAGTCGACTCACGCTACGATGTACTTTGTCCTCGATTCGCTGGAGTATAGGCAAGATTGGGCATTTGTCATGATTTGCGTGAGCTCGACATATCCCTGCAGCAGCGAGGCGTAGTCTTCCGGTCCTTGGTTTGGCAGAGAGGACATGCTGAGGGACGGAAAGTTGGCTCGACCCGCCGTAGGACCGGTGTACGACGTCGAGGGCAAGCCTTCGAAACACACTGTAGGTCCCCTCGACCAGAAAGCCATGCCCAGTCGTAGAGAGACATGACGATCGAACAAGTAACAATCTGGGCATTTTCAGCTTCGGTGCTTTGAGCCACTTCATCAAAGAAAAACCGCTCACAGGTCCAAGCGATTCGTGCTCGTTCGACCTCCTTGGCGTTACTAGCATCGACGTTCTGAGCTATGGCAATCTAAAGGATTAGCAATGGTTCTGTTGTGCGTTGTGCAGACCTTGAATGCGCACCTTTTCGAGACCTAGCGCAGATGCGCATCGTATAGCGGTACCAATCAGCATCCAGACTTGTCTATTCTCGGTCGCATGAGCTTGATCGGTCCCAGAGCTGTTTCTCGGGAGATTCTCCGCGACGAGCAATAAACCCTCTACCAATCCGACGCTTGGCGGTTGCCCAAAGCACTGAACCTGGACAAGCATATCCTTTCGATCGGTCAGCTCCTTTAAGGCATATATGTACATGAACGAGCTGCACTCACCGTGAACTCTTTCCAGCAGTTGTCGTGGACCGTTCTCCATACATTATCGTTTCGACTGGCAATGATCACGATGGCGGTAAGAAGATGGGTTTCTCGGTGGGCGAAACCAGCAAGCTGGGAGTATGTCTTGGGTATATCCGATGCAGCTACGATGGGCTTTAGTCGATCAACGACCACTCGCACGACCTGTCGACGCGGATGTTGGAGAAGGGGGGCAAAGGGGATGTATATGCTCACGTAGAAATGGTGATGATGGTTGAAGAAAATCTCGGTGAGACTGATGAGCTGTTGCGTCGAGATGAAGCCTTTCCGTACCAACACAAAGTGCTCCAATGGTATCACCTGTGTCTGCGCTGCGGACGCCTCGACCCTGCTCTCCCTCTCCCTGCGTGGTGATGCCATTGACAAAATCTGTAGAGCGTCCGTCTCGCTCTGCATCTCCCTGACCACAATGTCCTCCTCCTCGGTGCTGGGACTCGTCGACTCCCGCGTCGTCAGGCGTGGGCGCTTGGCGGCACTAGGCATGTCGGTAGATGCTATGACAGGATGTCTAGAATCGTGGCCAGGACGCGGGTCATTTTCGGCCTCGTCGGCATGAATGTCGTCGTCATTGTTGTCGTTTTGCAAAGGCGGATGCTCGAGCCGAGTGGGGACTTTGGGGAGGTATTCGTGGAAACGGGGTGCAGCGGTAGACGATGGGCTTCGGGTGATGATGTTGTTTCCTCCTCGCTTTGATGGTCCAAAGATGCACTCTCGCGACTCTCTACGACATCTACCGCATGGTGGCTCGGATGGTCCGTCCGGGTTGCCCTGTTGCATGTTAGCATTCGTGACTAAAAAGGTGCTGAAGCGAGCTCACCAGTTCACACCGTTGTTTCCTCGACCTACAATGGAGACTATGTCGTCAACAGGCCGACCAAGACCACAACCACCAGCAGTCGCGCACACGCTCGGTGACTTGCCATGCTCGATACAGTCTTGCGGCTCCTTTCCCTCCCGTAGATGGCGTCTCGTCGATGTGGTACATGGTCTGCGAGCAAGTGGGGTCGAGAGTGATCATTGATCGCCGTTACATTAAACATTGAATCTGGATAACAAGAGTAAGAAGAATCACTCGCATCTCCGACGCGCGGCAATGAGCGGGCGTCCATCCGGAGGCATACTCATCCTTCTCATATGCCAGTCGGGGATCGGAGTGCGCGTTACGAGTACTCCATAGTACTCTGCCGATGCATAGGTCAGCTGCTCAGTCAAGCTGCTACATATCTATTCACTTATGTTGCATGCCAATCACATCATCATCAATCTGCGAGGCTTCTCATGCCCAAGGCAGCTATACGTGATGATCCTCCCTTCTGCACCTCGCACTGGCACACGATAGGTTTCTCCAGGGTACAAGTCGATCTTTTGTACACGTCAGCCTGGTGTCACATCATGTGGGAGGGTCGGGGGTTTGACTCAACTCACAGAGTTGTTGTCCCATTCCACTCCATCGCTAGAGCCTTCGACATCGAGCCAGAGAGCCTTGGCCGCGTACCGACTCTTCAGCGTCAAGATTCCTCCTCGCATGTCCCCCATGACGCCTGGATCGGGTAGATCGAGAAACTTGTAAGGTTGTGGCCAGTCGTCGTAACGCGTCGTCGCTCCAGTCGAATCGGTGACCACTGCGTGAATGATCGTCTCCCCCGTGCCCGACTCGTTGTTCGACGAGGACGAGAACAGCGGCGGCGGCGGCGGTACGGGACCCGACCAGAGCTCAGTCCTAGCGTTCGCTGCCAGCGTAAAGGCATCGTCGGCAAAGATGGGTCGTTCCTCGCCAGTCGACAGGTCCAACGCAACCAGGCTGAATTGGACGACCTGTTGAGGACCACTGTTCGTGACCCAGACCTGGATCGCCGCTGTTACCGATTGAAAAGCACCATATTCATAATATTGACGAGGTCGATCGTGCTCTCGATTCTTCTCCACGATTCGCAGAGGACCCAACAGCGGAGAGCGGGATATGCGGAGAT